>JAPYZR010004327.1:517-19895 GCA_030522945.1 Trichopria nigra | reverse complement strand
ATCATAAAACTTTCGTATATAACATTTTTCCGAAAAATGCAATCTCGCTGAGTTATTTGACCGTTCCGGAACTTTTTCCCATCACTGTATATATATATGCGCTTATATATATATATATATATATATACGCGTGGAGTTACAGCCCGCGCCCCCGCGCGTGGTAACTAACCGAGTCTCGAAACCAAGGCCATCCGGTCGCTCGACCACCTCGGACCCCCCTGGCCCCTCGGTAGATGCCGCGGCCCCTCGGGGGCCCGGGCCCGGCGCTGCCCCGGTCAACCGACCCGTCGCTCCTCGGCCACCGCCCGCACCCCCTGCCCGCTTATATACCCCTGCGCGCAGTCCGGCTTTCGACCTGCAAACCAACTCCTCCGCTTCTTCTTAATATACACGCGAGTGCACACACACGCACACACCCTCCCCTCCCAATATGTCTCTCTTTTACGGCTCCTTTCTTTCTTCTCTCATCCTTACATCTCGTGTGTGGGGAGCGAAGCGGCTTTCTTTATCCGCGAGACGAGTTCTAAGGGAGACGAAGTAGGTATATAGGTATGTAGAGGGCGAGGACGGCGAGGAGTAGAGAACGGGCACCCATAAGATGAGAAGTCAAAAGAAGAAGAAGAAGAAGAGAAGAGGGGAATGAGAACGCAAAGATCGCGGCGCGCATATAGGTACGGTTAGCCGTGAGGGTGTGGAGGGGGTTGGGGCAGGGGATGGGCAGATTTAACCCGCACCTTATATACCCGCCGGCGGGTTATATCGCGGCAAGCGTGGGCGAGCGTGCGGGGGACGCGGCGAGATCGTAGCAGCCGCTGAACTCGTTGTGGTCGCGAGAGTCAATTATGTTACCGCGCGCCACCTATATGCCCGTATATACATACCCAAAAAGTACCGACGAGTTTCCAAGTCACCGGTCAACCGCCTTTCTTGACCGCTCGGTATATATTATATATATGTATACACGTGCCAACGCGCAATCCCCTCATGCTTTTCGGAGGTTCCTCCGATGGACCCGCACTTATATATATATACGCGTTCCTCTCTTATCCAGATGGGTATGCTAGAGGGAACGATGTATTTTTATGAGTTTACCGATACATTATATGGAAATATTATTCGGCGTTTGTGCAGAAACAATGGAGGGAATCAGAAATGCGCCACGAAAAATGTCTGGACTTGTCAATTCCCCTTTTCATTTACTGGGGATGGGAATGGACGGGGAGCCTCGGTTTTATTATATATGGATATCAACGCCATTACTTTCTAATTGATTTCGGTTTGAATATGATGGAGGTTCCAAAAAACAAGCCAGTCGAATGAGAATAATCCGCTTTAAGGGGGTTCTAAAGTAGAGTGATTTGATATGACATAGCAGGTTCCTCAACAAAATTCCAGTAAAAATAATGAAAAATTCAGTGAAAATTTTTGGAAATAAATTATTTTTCCATACCTCAATTAAAAATAATTTATTTCCGATAATTCTCGTTTAATTTTAAAACAATTTCAGCGATATTTTTTTTAGAATTGTATATGTTATGTAGAATCACCCTTCCAGAGCCCAAATTTAAGAAAAAGTTTCAATAATTTGTTATTTATACTTTTATTCTTGCAAAACAGGAAAAGTATAAAACATTTTTTCAAAATTCGGGCTTTGGAAGGGTGATTCTACATAGCATATACAATCTTCAAAAAAATATCGCTGAAATTGGTTCAAAATTAAACGAGAATTATCGGAAATAAATTATTTTTGGTGCTGTTTTGAGGTTAGGTCGGTAACTGTTCTACTTTAGAACCCTCTTAAAGTGGATTAAATCTTCCTTATTCATGCCACTTCCAGTTGAATCCGTTCAAATCTAATAACGTTTTAGGATTGTCCAGTTACTGGATACATATACAAGATTTCACACGTTTTATACGTATGGCCGGATACATACTATAGAGGACAAATCCATACACGAAATTCTCCCCAAAAACAAATTACCGCGGTCGTTTTTGTAGATGAAGATGTCAGGATATTTCGAGTTCTTTGTTTTTTTGTTTTTAATGAATTTTTATGAAAAAATACTGATTTCGGTATTGAAATTCAATGAATACCTGAAAATGTTTGTTCCGCAACCTCCGAAAATCGAAAGCTTCCACGGAGGCAAAACTCTGTAGCACCTGCACTATAAGCAGGCTGAAATATCCAGGTCTATAACGATATTTGTCTTTCGTGTGTCATCGGCCGTGTGGCATACACCCTAACGCCGAACGTTCTCGTGAGAAAGTCGAGATTAAGAAAGATGGAGGAAGATTAATGAAATGACGACGATTTCCATAAAGATAGATCCCGTTCTAAAATATTCCGTCTAACACCGATGGAATTCATTTCTATAGTTTTTTACATTTCTCATTCATTTACTCTTGTATTGTTTGTCCAACAAAAATTATATTCGACAATACATTGACATTAATTAAGGGGGTCCATTTTGTTGTTGTTTTGTTAAATACAACCAACAACATTTTTGTTTACACGATCAATATTATGTAGCCAAATATCGCCAGCATTTCATTGTCTTAATTTTTTAGGTTTATTAACTGTAGATGAATAAATATACCCCCTTAAAACGAGTAAAATGACAATGTAACAATTTAGTATAATAATGATATATAATTTCCTTTTGATCCTTTCTAATTGTATATGTAATACGTAAATTTCTTTCGATTAGAATCTAATTTAATGGTTTTTCTTAATAAAAAATGCAATCTTAACGTTTCGGCCGATCATTGTGGCCCTCTTCAGAAATTTTCTTATGTCTAAAATTTTACAAAAATAATATATAATAAAAAGAAAAGATATATATATATGTATAACGAAAAATAGTAATAAAAAATAATGTATAAAAAAACTAACCTTATGAGTTGCTGTTTTACAAGAAAAATATCATTAATTATAAATAAAACATACTGACCAGAAAGAAAATTAAAATGCAACTGACAGGTATTGTTTAAAATTAAATGCTAGTCAAGTATTATAATGTTATTATTCTCTAATGTCATATATAAGAGAACAAATTACAGGAAATAAATATATGTATAAATTAAGTAGTAGCCTTAATGTAAATAAATAAATTCATAATTGAAAATTTAATAGTGATAAATAAATATCAGGAAGTTTTGATGTTTCGAAGCTGATGTTTACTGTGTTAACGTTTTTTTTTTTGAAAAAAAAGTTTTTCAAATTTATTCTTTTTTCTATGGCCAAAATTGTAACGTTATCGAAATAAAAATTGTGTCCTGTGTTGATTCTATGTAATGTTTGCTATCTCCTGTAATATTTCTTTTGTGTTCTGATATTCTTGTTTTTAATAATCTGACAGTTTCTCCTATATAGACTGAATTGCATTGTTGACATTATTTATTTGATATACGACGTTACTTTGAAGTTCAGTGGGTAAAGAATCTTTAAACGGTTATATTAGATCCTAAACGAAAGAAATTTACGTATTGTGTATGTAATATTTTAGCTAGTCAATATTATTATTTTTAACTTGTTTTCAATTTTACAGTCCAAACTCATAAAGTACTCTTAGTAAATCGAAAATGTGGATGTGAATGACGCTTTAAAAGTTATCGATGGAAACCGTTAGAGTATATATACCTATTTGTAAACCGCATTCCCGGTACTTAAACGCACTTCGTTTACATATTTTTCATGGTCTGACGCGTTTGTTATACTGCCCAACAAACTTACTCCTGAACTACTTACATCTTTTATGATTTGGAGGTTTTGCCTCCTTGCATTTACTTAACCTAGTTTTTAAGTGTAGAAATACAAAAAAAAAAATCTTTCATTCTTCGAATCTTCGTAATCATGAAACGAATTATGTGATCATATTTTCATTTTTCAAACTTACGTGTATTTGTCACAATAAATTCTGTTTTCCCCCATTGTTTTAACACGCTCTTAAAACATAGTAAAAAATATCGATGATAGCAAAAAAAATTCAGTATAAATTTATTGATCCTTTTATTTTGCTATAGTAATTATAATCTTTTTGGATTGCTAGGATCGTAAACTAATTATTGACAAAATCAACTTTGACATTTCGGCCTAACCATTGTGGCCCTTTTCAGAAAAAATTTAAATTAAATCTAAAAATTATAATAAAACAAAAATAATATAAAATATAGTATAAAGAACAAATATACAACGAAAATAAAAAAAGATAATAATATAAATAATAATTCAAAAATGTACAAATGCTTGTTTATAAATAATATGAATACTTCCCGGGAAAAAATGGATTCAGATATAATTATATCTGAATTATATATGGCTATATCTGGATCAAAATCCATATATAATTATACATGGTCATATATAATTGAGATATAACGATATATGGCCATATATATACATATATACTTATATCGATATAATCATATATGATCCAGATATAATCATACATGATTCAGATATAATTATATCTGATCCAGATATAATTATATCTAATCCATTTTTTCCCGGGTTTGGTTAGCACGTGATCATTAACTGGACTCGTCAGTTGCTTTTAAATTTTCTTTCTTTTCAGTCTCAGAGACATTTTAATTATAATTTATTATTATTATTTTGCCTTATTTTCGTTGTACACTTTTTCTTTATACTATATTTTATATATTATTTTTGTTTTATTTTAATTTTTAGATTTAAATAAAATTTTTTCTGAAACGTCAAGGTTGATTTTGTCAATAATAAACCTTGTTTACGATCCTAGCATTCCAAAAAAGATTATTATTACTATAGCAAAAAATAACGTGAAAACCGCAAGAAATAGTAAGAATATAGTAAAGAAAAACCAGTAATAAACAGTAAATATATAAATAATATAATAAACACTTTGAATAAAAAGAGTATCACGAATTTCGTCATTTATTCTCTAAAGTTGTTTAGTCACTGAACATATCGAAAGAAATTTTTAATAATTAAAATCAAGTTTGTTTAATTTCTAATAAAAAAGAAAAAAAAATACCTCACTATAATTTCTTTATTGGTGCCATTTAAGTAAAATATCTATTGTATAATTACAACATTTAATAAATATCAATTACTTTGTTCCATTTCAAACAATTGTTTTTTCTTTGTCTTAAATTATATATTTTTGTAATACAAAAAAAGTGTGACGTTAAAATCACTTGTTCTTCATTATTGGGTATTTGAATTTCGAAACGATTTAATGTAGATTTGTTGCATTGCTTTAATCCACCATATTGAAGCCGCCATTTTTAATGATAAATATGACGTCAGATTGTGTATCGGCCACCTTGAAAACCCCCGGAATAACAAGTTTCAGGCGAATTCCAGCGATTCTCTAAAAACTCGTCCGCCATATTGGACCCGCCATTTTGAATTTGGCAAATCAGTCGTCCGAATATGAAACAGCGACCTCGAAAATCCACGAGTTTCACACGAATTCGAGCGATTCTTTAAGAGTTCTCTAATGTTTTCTACTTATGTATTTGTATCATCTTAACAATAGGCTATTTACATTGTTCCTTCAGTAGTTATTATTGTACGTAATCTCTTTTATTGTACTGAATATATGTTAAGGGCAGTAATGCCCGTATATAAATAAATAAATAAATAAATAAATAAATAAATATTTGATCCGCCATTTTGAATGATGGTCATACATTTGTAATCAACGCTCGCAAAAGAATCCTCATGCACTAATCTCGATGTAGTTTAATAAATTACAATTTTTTCTTACTCTAATTGCAAAATTTTCATTGTTGTTATGTGTTAAAGTCCTTTAAAAAACTTCTACGTTTTTTAACGTTTGGCAAAGTTACTTTCAAAATATCAACGAAAAAAAATGGGCAAAATTTGTCAAAATCTTCGTCGATCGTAATCCAAATATTTAATCGAGCTTGAAATCAAAATTTACATCGTAAAAAGTATAAGAAATTCTGGAATGTTCTAAAATTTCGACCGCCATATTGGATCCGCCATCTTGAATTTCGAAAATACGAACTATTGCATTGTAGAGGGAATCGAGGAATTGTAACATTTCGTTTTTTGGAGTTGTACACGTATTATAGTCAAACTCATTACCCACGGTACAGTTTACACTCCTGAACTCGGAGTATAGTTAATATTTACCGAAATCCAAGCGTTTGCAACCCTCAAAGCGAAACCTTTGCATCCCGATCCAGTAGTATTTGCCACGTCTTAGTTGATGGGTATATGCACTCGGACAAATATATACGTACATGTATACAAAAGTGGAGGTTGAGACCTAGACTTGCGTGGGTAGACCTCTGGAGCATATCCTAGAGTTCATCATCCTCGATTTATCACTCTTATCTTTTTATTTTTTACTTTTTTTACTCAGAGAAATCTTTTCCCATTTTCGTACCATTATTACAATAGTTGATGGTCAACATTGTTTTTAACCTCGTCTAATTTCACTAACTTACCGATTTGACTTTTGTCCATCCTGAATTTCGATCAAAATTAAAAAAAAAACGTTGGATATTTTCATAAATGGTCATATATTATATTAAAATCATCAACTTTTCATTTTTATATACATAATTCACTTAAAAGCTTGTGGTGGGTGCTGATGACAAAGTCAAAATAGCGGAACTACCCAGTAGTAAACGAAAAAGAATTGAGAGGTTCAGAAATGGAATTCAGCAGTCAAAATTTGAATTCTTTTAAATTTTTAGAATTCAGATTTTCACTGCTGAATTCCATTTCTGAGCCTCTCAATTCTTTTTCGTTTTCTGATGGGTAATGACTGTTCTACGAATCAACTGTCATTTTTCAAGAGAAGGTCACCACATTTGCAGAAAAAGTGTACGAAAGAGAGTTTAGAGTTGTTTTCATCCTCCAATCAGGGGTTTTCAAAAAAAAAAAAAAAAAAAAAAAAAAAAAAAAAAAAAAAAAAAAAAAAAAAAAAACGGGCGTTACCATTTTCGCTACAATTCTCTCTTCAGGAAAAGTTTCTGAATAGGTGGTTCTCGCTTAAACAAAGACCGTATTTTAGTATTTTGCATATACAGGAAGGAGATGTATCGAGGCTGTCACAGCAGCTTTATAATTATATACTATATATATATCGACTAATCGACTCAATTTCTCACATAATCGATGGTTGCCGCCGCGGGTCAGTCCCACTGATATTCGCATATATATTATTCACACATATACATACATAGATACATACACATATATATGTAAGAACGAAGTATATATATAATATGAAATATGTATGGATATGTCAATCGATATATTGAATTCGATTACTTTAGGAGAAAAAATTACTCCATTTTTTGCGCCCAATTGCGGCTATTCTTCAAGATGGCGTCGTCCAAGTGAACGTGAAAATATGTAATATTGACAGTTGAAAAAAAAATTTGTTATTTTCAAGTATATATTTACTTGAATTAAGAAATTGTTTCCTTCATTTTTAGTAAATCCTATTTAATTCAAGAAAATCTTTTCTTAATTCAATGAAATTTTTACTTGCTATAGTATTCAAGTAAATATTTACTTGAAAATAACAATTTTTTTTTCAGTGTGTGCAAATCCGTATCGTCATTTTTTTTATTGCCATCTACTGGGATAGTCCCATAGTATATATAGGCTATCCATTTTTTTATGGATATTGAATCCCAGGAAACGAAAAGCAGTGATCGAGGAAATGATTAAATGTTGAATTCGTTTAATTCTTCCCAATCCGATTTGTCGAATCTCAAGACAAAGAAGCGTAATTAAAAAAGATTCGAGTAAAAGACATTGGATACATTTGAATATTTGTTAATTCGTCAAAGCCATTGATCCTAAAACCTCCAAATTTATTAAGGATTCAAAGAAGGATTAAAAATTTAATGATCCTCAACGTTCAAAGCTTTAAAAGCAATATGGTGGATTAAAAGCTTTTAAAGAATCTTCGAAAGCATTTTTAAAAATTGAAAAGCATTCGGAATCGAAAATGTTTCACAAACATTAAGAAATTGAATTCCCAATAATCGGAAATGCATTGAGAGGTTGAAAAACGAATTAAAATGGATTCAAGTGGATTGAAATTGATTAATTTTCTATCCATTTTAATGCACTTGAATCCATTTTAATTCGTTTTTTGACCTTTCAAGGCATTTTCGGTTATTGAGTTCAAACATCAACTATATTGAATTCTTATTGAATCAATTTTAATCCATTTCTATTTTGCTGACAGAAAATAATATCATTTTATTAAAACGAATTAAAAAAAAAACGGCAATTCATCCAATTCATTATCTTTCTTTGAACGAATGCAAATAATCTATACTTTCTTTTCGTTGCAATCCGATTCAATACATTCTAGATGCGTTATTTTATGGAACTGAATCCGGTTGAATGCAGAATTTTGAATTTTAAATGACTCGAACAAATGATTCTAATCGATTCCAATCGACCTTAATCATTGTACACTTTAATAGATTTCAATTCACTCGAATAGATTCTTATTCACTTTCTTAGAACTCAATCCGTTTCAATCCGTTTTAATTGATTTTAATATATTTTAGATTTGTATACGGCAATCGAAAAACGAATTGAATCGTATTGAATCCTTAACACTTTGAATACGTTTTATTTCCAACTCCGGCTTTAATTCATCGCTATTCGATTCGATACGTTTACTAGTATTCGAAAAATGATGTATATTTAAAAAAATATCTTTATATACCTGTAGTCATGAATTCAAACTCGTTCCAAATAATTTACAATACAATGTAAAATTGTAAAAAAATGTTTTTTTATTTTATTCTTTCTCAATCTCCTTTGCAAATTTCAATACCCAATTGTCATTTTCGTCGTGCCCTTCAACGTCTTCTCTCTTCGCTTCGCTTATAGCTCATTCCAGGGCCTTTTCCCCTTCGACGCTTTTCTCGAAGTGTGTGTATGTGTATGTGAAATCGAGTACATATATACATATTTATAGGTGTCGGTACGACGAGACGAAGAGATGGAAAAGACAAGGAAGAGGACGACGAATAAGGAGCCGAAGAGAAAGAGAAGCAAAGGATGGAGGGATCGACTGGTGAACGGAGGCTGACGACTGGGGACAAGGGGTATAATACGCCAAGAGGGAGAAACACGTCGTACTCGAAGGGGGAACGCGAAGGGTTCGAAGGAGGCGGTTGGCCGACGGAATGTGGCTTGACCAGCCGTGAATCCCCCGCCTCCCCCTTATAGCGGTCTTTCTTTTCTCGGCTCGGGTGGCGACGGTGGAACTGGAGAGACCAATAAGACAGAGACCATAAGACAGAGACAGAGAATGCATATATATATAGTGGACCCATCGCGAGAGACTGCTGCGGACCCATCGCAATGCCCAACGGCCGCTCGTGGGGCCCTATTGGGGTGGTGGTGGTGGTGGTGGTGCAGGAATATACAACATTACTTCACTATCACAAACGAATCTTCTTCACCCGCGCGAGATATCCGGCCGCTCCGGGACGCCTGACCGGCCATTTTTAATCTGCCGGGTCCGACGGACTCATCTTGTTTCCTCTGAAATTTTCACCGAGTCTTGTGCACATATATATACGCATACTTGGCTGCTTTATACATCAACGACGTCGCACGGTATATAATGCGTATATTGGTGTCCCTCTTTTGGGAAGAGCGACCGCGCTCAAACTCGCTAAACCTACGTTTTCCACGAACTTAATTACGGAACGTATAGTTAAAACGGTTAAAAATTACTTGGATTTCCAGTAGTATTATAAGGAGTGGCCAACTTTTCGGACATCTTGGCATATTATATATGAAGACTTGTATATACTTTTATTACGTGAAAATGAGTCTTTAAAGTATTCGAAAATTTGTTTAGCACAAACTTTATTGTTCCCGTGATCGCTTTCTAACCTTTTTTTTGATTTTATTACGTTCCGTTATTATTACATTGATTTATATTATGTTTGGCATGAGTTGTCCCCTGTATTCTTACCGTATCGTATACTTTTTAGGGGCCAACAAAAAAAACACTTTTTTTATATATATTATAAGGCATGAATTAAAAAGTAAATTCCAAGAAGTACAGTAAAAGAAAAAAAAAATTGTTACTTTCAAGTAAATATTTACTTGAATTAAGAAAAGATTTCCTTGAATTAAGTATATATATATGATTTACTAAAAAGAAGGAAACGTATATATTCTTAATTCAAGTAAATATATATTTACCAAATAAATATTTACTTGAATATAGAAATTTTTTTCAGTGTAATGAAAACTTGAAAAAGTATTGTAAAAACTTGATAAAGTAAAGAAAATTTCGAAACGTCAAATTGAAGTATATCAGAATGTATACAGTGTGTAACTCGAATAAGTTTAGTTGAAACTACAAAATGTAATGTAACCAACCTAAAAGTCGATGGAACCTAAAATCGATGAATCAAGTAATATTGACGATAGAAAATACGTCGTCAATTGCGAAATGTACAAAGGAAGCTTCCACAGTAGGTATAGTGTCAATCAATAAATATATCGAAACTAATAAAACTATAGTAAAAACTACAAAAAGTATTGTCAAAACTACGAAAATTATAGTAAAAACAACGAAAATTATAGTAAAACCTACAAAAATTATAGTAAAAACAACGAAAAGTATAGTAAAAACAACGAAAAGTATAGGGAAAAGTAAAAAAAAACTATAGTAAAATATATAAACAATTACAGAATAATCATACTTACCCCTAATGGATAACAAAATATATCACGGTACGATAATATAATATGTAAATACTCCTAAACATATAATAAAAATTGTAAAAACTTGGAAATGCACAAAAAATATGTTAATGGCACATATATAGTAAACACGAATAGTGTAATTATGTTGATACAATATTCACTGCTCTTATTGTATAATTCCATAATAAAGCATATATATAATAAATAAAAACATATACATGTCGGTAAATGTCTATAATTTAGTGGATCAAGATACGTGAATACGTACACGTAAGTTGGCCCCTCTTCTTACCGGATCACGTACTTGTCAGGGGCCACGAAAAAGACATTTTTTATATCTGATCAGATTGGTATTATTAGGAACTGATTTATATAGGTTTCAATGATATGTATTAATGCGATTTAAATTCGATGTAATTCTTTTATAACACTGATGTACATGTATAATATATTAAAATACGATAGTAATAATAATAATAATAATAATAATAATAATAACAGAGTTTCGTCGTAATTTTTTGTCAATTTCAATTTTTTTTCAGGGAATGTATCAATGCTGCGTGACGAAACGCAAATGTCTCTCAATGTTACTACATCATCAGGGAAATATTAAAGTGGACGACCAGCCGTAACTTAATGCCGACCAGAGAGTAGATTTTGCAACAGTTTGTTGCCTTAACTGAACTGGAAAAGCCTAAATGGACCTTCGTACGAAATAAGCACTTTTGTGTTCGCACTACAATTCTGCCACGCGTTCAATCGTGCGTTGTTTTCTATTTGAATGCCCTGGAATTTGCAGACGACTAGTTCGTTCAAAAAGTTTTACCATCAAGGACGTTGTAATATAATAAACGCGTTTAAAATGAATATAAGGTTCACCTTTAAGAAATTATAATTACTCTTGAACCAGTGTCAATTCTTTCTACCATTTTATCGTTGCCGAACGTTACGATATTCATTTTTCGCCATTTTTGGTTCAGTTTTAGGAATCCAGAGAAGAATAAGTATCGCCGTGAAAATGAGACAAGGCTCTACTATATATACCAATTCCCTTTACATTTTCCTTTGTGTTATATTTTTCTATCTCTTTTCCAAGAAACTTTCCGACTGCTTCCGGAATTATTCAAGGTGAACACTGACTCCGCCATGAGGATTCATATTATTCATGAACAATAAGGCACGCTGAACAAGAAGTAATAATAACGGATGCTAGCTCTTCGCCAAAATTTGGAGAAAAGAAATGGTGGAATAGAAATCATTCATTTCTATAAATATAGATTTCTTTTAAATGTTTGAACGTTGTCGACTGAAAGTCGATCAAAATCCCATAAATTATGGCGCTATATACCTTACGCGGGATTTTTCACTATGGTATTATTGTCTGCGTAATTTTAATTATCAATGTTTAGTCATACGCGAAAAAAAATTTTTTTTCTATATACAATGAGTAATAACAACCTATTAATAGGTGGCGTTCGATCAATTCTTCTTTTCCGAAAATCCACTACGTTATCTCCGTCTCCGTCGATGAAGCGAGAAGGTCTATAGTGAAGGGAGTTACTCTTGGAACGGATGATGGGGTCTCGTGCGAACGGTCGCAGTACACGGGGCTGTAGAAAAAAAAAAAAGAAAGGAATATGAGAGAGCCGTACCTCGAAAAGAAAAGAAACTGAGCGAAGAGAGAAGACGGAGAAAGAGACTTTCTCTTGGAGTGCGGGGCAAAGTGAACAGAGAGACGTGGATAAAAAAAAAACCAACCAGAACATACCCTCTATATACGTATATATATCTGAAAACGTATATGTAATATACGTAAAAATACTTAATGGATTATAAACTCGTATTATCATTTTCAGTTGTTAATTAACGCGTATATTGTTTATATTGTATATGGTACAGGAATACATAGGCTCGAAATGTGCGCAGCTATTTCGCGTGAGGACGCAAGTCGAAGCGTTACGGTAAACGCTCATTCGACCGTGAACTTTATATTACCCGATTCCGTGCCACTGCATTCTTTCCGATTTGATTTTCATTACGTTCTTAAGAAAAATAATCGAAAAAAATTTCATAGCGGTCATCGCTAAAAAGTTTACGAATTGAGCGTGACGAAGTATTCGCAACAATATATATAGAATTCTCGACGCCGAGAAAGCACGCCTTGGAACGATGCTACTTTGGGCGCTGCACATGCTTATTCATCCATCAGGTTAAGGATATCACAAAATAAATTTTCTCATTAGATAAATATAGTATAGTCACTTTGGTTTTTCGTAAACTCTATCAAAAGTAATAATCTTTTTCTGATGATTATCATCTACTGTTTGATGAAGCTTTTCTCGTGTTAGCTGCATTTGCTGATCTATTGACAGTTATAGGTAACAGCAACTGCGACAGCGACCAAGGCGGCGACAAAACGGAGGTGGCAACAACAGTGACAGCAACAGTAACGGTGACGGCAATGGTAACAGTCACATTAACATCAACAGCGACTTGGACGTCGACATCGACATCGTCATGAACATTAGCAGAGACATGAACAGTAACAGAGACATTGGCATTAACGGAGATAATGACAGTGACAATGACAGCGACAGCGAATTCGATATTAAGAGTAACAGACATAATGGAGGCAATGACAGTGACAGCATCGGGGGCATCAAACGCGATGGAGAAATTGGCGGCGACAGTAACTGTGACAGCGACAGCGACATCGACATGAACATTAGCAGAGACATGAACAGTAACAGAGACATTGGAAGTAACAGGGACAATGACAGTGACAACGGCATCGACGGTGGCAGTAACAGTGACAGCAACAGTAACGGTGATGGCAACAGTCACATTAACATCAACAGAGACTTGGACGTCGACAGCGACATCGTCATGAACATTAGCAGAGACATGAACAGCAACAGAGACATTGGCATTAACGGAGATAATGACACAGATAATGACAGTGACAGCGGTAGCAACGGAGGCACCCTAACAGCACCTAACCTTACAGAAAGGTTAAGTAATGTTGTTATAAGGTTGACAATCTTATAGCAACATTATTTAACATTCCCATAAGGTTTGGTGCTGTTAGGACAGCTGAAGAGATGGAGATATCGACAGTAACAGTAACAGTAATGATGACAGTGACAAAGTCAGATGACAATGACTAATACAGATACAAGGTCAGAGAGAGAGTAATCGTTATTTCGACAGCAACATCGACATTAACAGTGCCATTGACGAAGACAGCGACATCGACAGTAACTGACAGAGACAAAGACAGCTATAGCAGCATTGACATAAATAGTAATAGTGACAGAAACAATGACTGCGACATCGTCATGGAAATATCATACT
This sequence comes from Trichopria nigra, assembly GCA_030522945.1. Taxonomy (NCBI): domain Eukaryota; kingdom Metazoa; phylum Arthropoda; class Insecta; order Hymenoptera; family Diapriidae; genus Trichopria; species Trichopria nigra. The sequence continues at coordinate 5,818 of JAPYZR010004327.1, read as the reverse complement.
TTATAGGACCTACGTAGCACTACTATGTATATTTTTTTAAAATGCTAAAATCGATATTGTCCACGTGACAATTAAAAATATACCTTACGCTTTCAATTACAGTGACAAAGAAAATTGTGGAATCTATTGTGTCTTGTTGCATTCAGGCAGCCATAATAAGGTGGCCAAAGTCATCTGGAAATCTTTTCCATTTTGAGGAAATGTTGATTTTGAAAACCTGTAACGCTTCAATTCAGAATGACTTTAAAACAATTTTTGGACAATTAACTGTACCTTGTTATATGATCAAAATTGTAGCATTGTCCGTTATCCCTGCCTTCATTATCACTTGCCTGCCCCATTTTGGTGGATTCTGCACAAGCTAAACGATTTAATTTATAACGTTCGCCTTCGAACGTTCCGATCGATATTCAGTATGCGAGTGAAGAGACACTTTACTACCAGTATTGGAATTACCAGCACTACGCGGTCAGGCATGACGTAAACCGCTCATCAGGAATCGATGCGTAAAACTTGCAGGACAACGGAAAATGCAGGATGCCTGGAAACCTCCAGTCTTTATTGGCATCAGTTCTCGGTCTTTTTTATTAACAAGTCTATTATAGAATATTCCGTTTATTCCTTTGCACCACGTGGTATCCTCTTGATGGTACCATTCAATCTGATATAATGGACACGAATAAGAATCTTTGGTTTTTAGAGTTGCACTAGACAGGGAGAAACGTATAGGAGCCATCGTGTAGTTTTCCAAGTCCGAGAATGAAGGGATAGCATTAAAGACTGTAAGATTTTACCCACCCCCTTGCCTATTGCTATACACAAGTACGTCCCAGCAAGGCTTAAGGTACGACCATCGCACGTCCACTGTGCACGTGTAATGAACGTATAATGGACGTGCAGTGGGTGTACAATGGACTAATCATAAATGGGTTTGATAAAGGCCGAAAACTAGCCGTACATTGTTTATCCAATACAGGCATAAGTGGGCGTCTACTATCCGTACATGCCTGGACATCCAATATAGGTCCAATTTTCGTCCATGGACAAACAGATGAAAATTGGACTAATCATCATCCACTGGACGTCCAGTGCAATTAGAATATTTCGATGGTGAGGGCGTGTTTTCTGCGCATTGGGAATGACGGTACTGTACATGCTGACACGAGATAAGTGGGGTATAAGCATAAACGTTGCAATTGTATTTCAAAGATGAGAAACCATCTTTAAAAGGTTATTCTAAACATTATATGCGTTTATTTGCTCCTCGCGCAAGTGCATATTACGTACGAATGCATTCGAATATCTCTTCAAGTACGAGTCGTCGGCCATCGACGTACCAACAGCGAAACATGCTCACGTGTAAGTCGTGCCCTCGGGTACGATTACATTATACAAGCCACGTTCGCGAATCGTGTGCGTGCGATCGTGAGTGCGCGGAGAAGCACCCTCGAGTGTCGCACGCACACAAACTTACGTATACGCTACGGATGTAACGAGCGCGCGAATAATGATTTTATAGCATATAAGGAGCGAGTTCTTTGCAGTCCTCTCCAAGTCGGTACTCTTGAAATGGATGCGAGCCGAGAGACAGGACGAGACGAACCTAACACGATGAATCGTCCGCGGATCTGCCCGGATAATCGTGAATAGGGAGGTTAGCAACATTGTTGCCTCATGTGCGTGTGCGTGTGCGTGTGCATACGATTATAATACGCACGGACGCGGCGAGTCGGGTATGCGCGCAACGAGGACCACCGTGCAGAGACGAGAGGAGCGAGAAGAGATCGCTGAAGGTAGATATAAACGCGTGCGCTCGTTCCGACGTGGTGGCGGCGGCGGCGGCGCCACCGTAACCGCTGGAAATGGCATCACCTCGCGACGACGACGACGACGCTCGCGGGAGTATGGCGAACTTTCCGGTTATGCAGATTGCAGAGTGGTAGCAGCAACTCTGGGACTACGTATAAGAGATGCGACTGGACGTCTCATGCTCGGATACCCCCAACCCTAGATGACTCGCGGCGGTCGTAGATCGCAGAGTGCCTGGTCTCGGGGGTCGACTGGTACCAGCCGCCACAGACCCTGTCGTTTTGCTCTTTGCTCTTTGCTCCGGTGCTCCGTCCGACTCGTTTCGCGAATCAAGATTCAATATGGCTTGCACGGAAATCGTATGGGAACTGGCGGTCTCTACTATTAGCTTGCATGCAGGATTGTTTCATTTTGTTTATAGTAAAATTACTTTTTGCATATATTTCCTAGCAACCGACACCTGGAGAAGTGATTGTACCAGAGTCTAAAAGAAAATACATAGAGTGCTACTACGCAGCAACGTTTTTATGTGTAGCTTTCGCCAACGTAATCCAGGCTCAAGTCCAAGGAATCCAGGCTCCAAGAGACGTCATGGGTGTGGGACATGGAGAACGGCCCATGAAGCGGAACCGTATGACAGGATATATTTTTCAACAACTCTTCTGATTGGTAACAACAAGTCTGTTTCCGCATTGGTCTGTGCACGGGACAATAGATGACGCACGGGGCGGGGACTGTCTGTGATGGACTACTTTTCTTTCCGCACAATTTACATGCATAAGTCGTTCAACTTTACTTCATATAGTCATGGAATACTACAACCATTGAAATTCGACATTAATGGCGGAGTCCCATTGGACGCGTGTTTCATACAGTAGGTCATACCCTAAACTGAACATCCCTCCCAATGTATAATTATTCCCTATCCAAATCTATAATCTCTCCTCCATCCTTTTCCCCGCTACAAGCCTCTTACATTGTTGAAGTGGAATTATGATTGGCGGACGTAGTTCTTCTTCATATAAAACTTTTATTAAAGACTTTTGGGACCACTCCAGCTTGACATTAAAGATTTCGGAGTTTGGTTTTTATATCTCCATAAGTATCAACGATAAGGCGTTAAAAGCTAAGGTCTATAATCAATAGTCACTTCCTCCTACGACCATAACGAAGACGTAAGCGACACAATTAAGGAATTAAGGTTGGGAAGTGGTTATGACAACGATGATTGTATATATATACGATGATGTAGACGATAACGAGAGTGGCAAAGACGACGATAATAACAGGGAGCGACGAGAAAAAGGTTGGGATAAGCTGGTAGACTCTATATGCCGGTATCGCGACATGCTGCGCGCGCAACTTCACACGTTAATAGTAATAATATTGAAATTATGATATAGTATAATGGTAAATAGTACAACGTCCCTGCCTGATGAAAATGTTGACTATACTTGAATATAATCTCGACACAATAATAATCGAGAAAATAATCTCGGGTCTAAAAAAATTGTCTGGAAAACTTACACGTATATATAATACAGAATTTGTCGATCTAATATGGCGAAAATGAACGTTGGACGTAAAAAAAAAACGTATAAAAGGACGGTATACGGCCTATATGTATGGGGAGTGAATAACAACGCGCGAAGTACATATAAGAGCTAGATGGAGACTTCAATTCTCGGTTACTGCAACCGCAATGTCGGTTTCTCGTCAGCCATCGCCGCGTCGCCTCTGTTTCACGATGCATCGCGGCAAAAACTAGATGCTGCACGGTAGTATTGACTTGTGCGGAAAAGGACTTTTTGCTACGATTGCGAAGTAATGACTGAATCACCTTTGCGGTCTTTAAAAAACGTCACTTTCGGGATTTCATTATTGTTTTATAAACACGATGCTAGTCTTTTTTTCGTTCACGTCCAATTATAAAACATGACGTTTTTATGAAATTCACTTGAAATTTATCCCAACACCAAATGACAAAATTTATTTGGACATTTCATCATACATTATGTGCGTAGTATGCAGTATACGCGTATATAGTGCGTTTCGTCAATGTAATGTCCCTGCAAACATAAGAAGTAATAGCTTTGCAATATCACGATGTAACTGATACTTGTTACGTAAATGTTACATAGTTGTTACATATCAGTTATTTTTGTGTTTACTTGGTTTTCTCGTGCATTCGCTTTGTTTTATTTTAATTCTTTTTTTTTTTTTGTAATTTGCAGTGTTCGACTCCCCCGTAACCACCCCACAATAGCAAATGGATAGGAAAATATTGAAATGCATTAATTTTAAGAGTATTTGCCCTGGAAAAAAAGTGGATACAATCGTATAGAATCGGATTCCAATTATATCCGGATTTTAAAGAAACGGATAGAAATCTATAGAAAATGTATTCATTTCTATCCGTTTCTTTAAAATCCGGATAGAATTTGAATCCGATTCTATACGATTCTATCCACTTTTTTACCAGGGTGAATTTGTACTTTGGGAAAAACGAATCCATTTTTATTCGCAATGCATTTATCTATTTGGTCATACGAATAGAAAATTTGATTTTTTTTATTCGCGCGAATACATATGTCTGCGATTTGTGCAGACTGTGTATGTATTCCTATTCGTTATTACGAATTGGCAACTGTAAATTTGAATCCATGTAAATCCGCAAAAATAATATCTTCTTAAATAAGTGAGCTGCGTTAATGCGTTTCTATACGGATTTTTGAATGTGAAAATTTCTATTTCAATCAATTTGAATTAAAAAATAATATTCTCAATAATAAAGACTTTACAAAGACTTTACAACTCAACGATATTATAGTAAAAAATCATACATCTAATGAAACACCAATAAACTACAGCCATGAAAAGAAAACAGAAAAAAATATAAAAGAAAACAGAAAAAAATATAAAAGAAATGAAAAAAAAAACATGTTAAAATTGGAAATCCAAAACGGCGGATTCAAAATTTATCGTGAAAATCGATAACCGCTGATATATCATTTGTGTTCGTCTCTGTTATTCATTTTCTAAAAAACGTGACAATATATAGGGACATTCGATTTTCCACTGTGTGTTTCGTACGTTATTCTTTATATGTAGATCCGTGAAAAACGACAATATAATGCTATATACGGGTGAAAGGAAAATTTGTCCAGGTGCACCTACATGTGTCAAATTTTACATCGTCACGTCTTTTGTGGTCAATTGGAAAGGCAATGAGGAAGGGAAAAAAGGAGAGAAGAAACGAAGAGCATTTTCTCGTCGAAAAACCATCAATTTCGAAACGAGAGGACAAAACAAATTAAGGGAAAAGGGGAATTCGTTTGGTTCCCTTCGAATGATCTGAAATCGAGGAATGCTCGAGGGAAAGTGTATATTTAGTCTTTAATGCTCAATGTCCCATTTTGCAGAACTGAGGTCTATAATAAATCGTTCTTGAGGCACGGACCTACTTTTTGGAATAAGCTACCTCTTAGCATT
>JAPYZR010004326.1:0-13246 GCA_030522945.1 Trichopria nigra | reverse complement strand
CGAGCTTCGCGCGATAGCGCGCCAGGGGTCCAGGGGGCGGAGCCCCCGGTGGGGTTGGCGGCCGAAGGCCGCAGGGGCGAAGCCCCTAGTTTAATTATTAATTTTTATCAGTTCTTTTTTTAGCCTTTGTTTTGTTTTACTGTATTATCAGTACACAGATAATTAATGGGCGAAAACATAGATTAAAGAAGGGTGAAAAGGATACACGAGAGTATTCATTTTTTTTTAATAACGAACACTTCCGAGACTTCGTTAATCCAAGTTTTGATGTTTTAATAATTTTTTTATCATTCATAAATATTACAGTTTTTCGCTTTTATTTTTTACTTAAATGTAAGAGAATTTCTAATTTTTGTTGCAGCTTTAAATGCCGACGGTGGGGGAATTTTGAGCGTCGCTCGAAAGTGGACCGGAGACAAAGCACCCGTACCTGTGCCAAAAAGTATCGACTTCCAGACCAAGATTAGCAGGTCTCTTCCGGTAGAGAATACTATTCAGCTCGAAGTAGATTACAAAGACGGGAAAATGGATTCGGACTCTCATAAGGATCATGAGGAATATCTTTCACAAATGTGCCACAACGTTTTAGATAGGCTGCAGACACTGATAAACGCTTCTATTGAAAAGGATCCAGAAATCAAAAGCCGGAAGAAAATGGTGCAGGAGGTGTACGCCGAGGGCCTGGCGCATCTCTCGCTTCTGCGCGAGCACCTACCAATGGTCGAGGATAACGCCGCGGTACAGAGGATAAGGAACCTGATGATTGCCGGAAAGGACCAGAAGCATGGTCCAATTTTGATCAAAGGTTCCAAGTATTCTGGGAAAACCAGTATTCTGTCCAGAATATACGAGAGCGCTTCGGCGTGGCTGCAGAAGCCGACATTCCGCATCGTTCGTTTGTGCGCTTCCACGCCAAGGTCCGCATACAGTTTGGAACTTTTGCGGACCCTCTGCGAGCACGCGGGATTTCTGTCGGGCGGCAACGACGGCAATCTGCCGCGAGATGCGAGCTTCGATCCATTGTATTTGAACAACTGGTTCAGCCAAATCCTTCGTCGGCTGGAAGAGAATCCACTCGACGAACAGCTGTTGATCGTAATAGACGACCTTCATCGTATGCATCCGTTGGAGTGCGATATTGTTGCTGCACTGTCTTGGTTGCCCTTGAATTTACCGCCAGGTGTCCATTTCATCGCTACTTCGGCGGTGGCTCCGGAGGCTCTGAAACTGACGCCGGTGCAGAAGAAGATGTTGCGAAGCACCGAAATATACGTCGAATTGCCGGACGTGCATGGGAATATTTTCGATATGGAAAATGTATTTAATGGCCTCGAAAGGCTAGTTGGCGCGAGTGCCGCGGTCAGATTGGGTTGCATTTTGTGCTCGACCGAATACGGACTCTCGGAATCGGAAATCCTCGAATTAATAATGCCTACCAATGAAGAAAGTCCTTTATCGTTAGATGCTGGTCACTATACTTTTGCTACGTGGGCTCTGGTAAAAGGCTACCTATCGTCATGGCTCAAGGTTAGAGAAACAAAGTATTCCTCTTGATTTTCGATCTGTTATGCAAAACACAATTCGACAATATCCCTTTAATATAACGATGCCTTTCAGATTCGCGTAATGAGCGGTAGGCTGCTGTTCAGCTGGCGCTGGCCAAATCGGGAGATGTCACGGAAACGTTACCTCACGACTCCAGATGTTCTTCGGAAGATTCATTCCGACGTCGCGAACTTATTTTTCTGCGAAAACAGCGACGACATCGACCCGAAACCCCCAACGTGTCCCAGCTTCCCGAACAAAGAGACTCCGTTCCAGAGTGAGCCTCCGTCGCATGATAACATCACGTACACGTTGCGCCATGTCGAGGAAGCCTGGTTGCATTTCCTCCATGCCGGTGACGTGGACAAGCTTAAAAAATTGTCCGTTTGCGCATTCGACTTCCTCTTAGCCGCTGTCCAGATGATATCGGTCAGTTACTTGAGATGCGTCCTCGAGCACGCGAGGAGATATTTACTCGAGAGAGATCTGGAGCTTATTTACTACGCAATTCGAAAGTCCAGCGATATCTTGACAAGGGATCCACTTCAGCTCGGCGCCCAATTGATCTGTTGGGTCAGGCCAGTTGCGGAAGACGGCGAGGATTTGGTAACTTATATACGCATGACTCGATTGACTTTTGCGACTGAACTATTTGCATCCAACCATAACGTAACTGGTGTTTCTTAAATTTAGGTTTCTAGAATGGTAATGGCAGCAATGGCATGGTGCGATGGGTTTACGGCGCCACTTCTAGTACCTCTGAATGGATGGTTGCAGCCACCGTTACCGTTACAAATTCGAGTACTCTCGTGTCCTCAAGGAGTCAAGCTGGTGGAACCAGCACCCTCGGGTCAACATGTCGTCATAGTTCCCGATCAAGGAGACGCTCAGCTGTGGCATGTTATGTCAGGGCACTTAGTTCACACCTTCAAAGGTACGGGACCACCGTTTTCCAAATATGGAATATCCTATAGTCTGACGTTTTTTCCGTACGTGCAAATCTTTCATTGTTTTTCAGGCCATTCGAATCCGATAAGTTGCATCGCCATCACTCAAAAGTCGCAATACCTTCTCACCGGTTCGGAAGACACTTCGATCATCGTGTGGGACATGCAACAATTGTCGATGAAGAAACGAATTTACGAACACATTGCTCCAGTATTAAGTCTGACTCTCGCGCTAAAAAATTCAATAATCGTGAGCGGAGGCGAGGACTCGCGAATCATCGCTACGAAATTTTTGACCGGAGAAGTCATCATGACGATCGATCATCATAGAGGGCCGGTCACCTCCGTTCGCGTGGACACCGCTGGTGAAATCCTCATTTCCGGATCGATCGATGGAACGGTGTGCCTCTGGTCATTGGAGAACTTCAGTCTGCTAAACTCCATTCCACTTCCGTCTCCTATATTAAGGTTGGATGTTTCGAACGATTCCGTGTTCCTTCTTGCCGCCTGCGACGACGACAAACTGTACTTGCGTTCATTGGCTACTGGCACGGAAATCCATACGTTAAGAGGCCATCAAGGACCTGTAAAAAGTATATGTATGGCGAAAGACTGCAGGAGAGCAATAGCTGGCGGTATTGAAGGTAGAGTTTCCATCTTCGACATGCATAGCGGACGTCTTATGCGGACTCTCCCGGCCAATCCGTCCGCTGACGTAACATCCGTGAAGGTAATCGTTGCTTTGTACTATGCAGTTACTCGATAGAAAATGGCGTTGTTAAATGGATTCGGAATTTAATGCGATTCAATACATTTCTATGCATCTTAATTCTACGAAATTCGCGAAATTTGGTGAAAATCGATATTCAAAAGCAATATGGCGGAAAGTCAATTTAAAAACCTAATTAAATTTAGCGAAAATATCTGTCTTTGTACGATCTGTTGTTCGCTGATTACGAATCCTTTATCGAATTCCCGAAATTCAAAATGGCGGATGCAATATGGCAAAATTTAAATTCCAAGAACTCGTTATTGTAAATGTCGCCAATCGATAGAGAGAAATCGGATTCATTGTTTACGTGAACTCGACAGGTAACGGAGAAAGACGATTTTCTCATTACCGCGGGAGGTGGACGAGTTACTTATTGGAGCTTCCGAGGCGAGGAATCGTTACCAAGGGCTTCTGCAATGGGGAAGAAGCAGGAGTCGCTGCAAAAACATACCTCGTCCATTTCTTGCATGGATATATCCAGAGACGGAGCTATGGCTATAACCGGTGGCGTGGATTCTCTGGTCAATCTGTGGCAACTAAATAATCACGAGCTTCTTTCGTCCCTCGAAGGTCACATTGCGAGCGTCACATGCATAACTTTTTCCGCGTCCGGCCTATTCGCGGCATCAGGTTTGTAAGAATTCCTCTCTTATCATACACATGATAATAATCAGACAATAGGTTAGATAATAAGTGCAGTATTCGGAGAATTGATCCGTCATTATTGAGAAACGTGGAATAAGTCCACGAATGAAAAATCTATTTGCAGGCTCGGAAGATAAAACTGTTCGTGTCTGGGGTTTAACCCTTGGTCTGGTAGTCGCCACTTTTAAGCACCAGGCCCCCGTCACGTCTGTGATCGCTATGCTGGACGGCCGTAGGGTGATTAGTTCGGACAGAGGTGGTAACATAAGAGTATGGGCTGCGGACAGTGGAACGCTGATACAGTCCGTTTGTGGACCTGGTCGATGCTTTTCAGTCACTTCTGACATGAGGTGTGTTGTTATTAGGATCTATATTAGTATGAACAATTCGCGGAACGGTCGATCATTGTTTTTTACCATCAATAGGTACGCGGTTTGTGGTGTGGGAGACAACCAGGTGAAGATAGTAAGTCTGGGAACGGGACCGGAAGAAAAATACCAAATTTCTCATTCTCAAGACATCACCTGTTTAGTGGTAACGCCTGATTCGCAGTCGATGATCACGGGTTCGAAAGACATGAGTTTGAAAGTCTGGCAGATGGCTGGCGGAAAGCTCTCTCAGGTATTTTTGGCACTCAGCCATGTTTCATTGTCTTTCGAAGAGTCTGCAAATTTCCATATTTGAAACTAACCTAAAATATGTATTGACAGGTACTGGTCGGACACACGGATCACGTCACCTGCGTCGCGGTCGCCGTCACGGACAAGAATATCGTGGTGTCGGGCTCGCGGGATGCAAACTTGATTGTGTGGGACATCAACACGGGCGACGACTTACACACGTTAACCGGTCACCTGGGCTACGTGACTTGCGTGAGATTGAGCGGCGATGGAACCCTCGCGATATCCGGTAGCGAAGACAAGAGTTTGATAGTCTGGGATACGAAGAAAGGAACTGCCCTTAATTCCATAATGATTCACGTACCTCTCCTCGGTGTGGAAATGTCTACTGACTGTTCGCGAATAGCTCTGCACTTGTTGGAGCACAAATGCTTGCCGATACTCTGTTTACACAATACGCCAGCTCAATATGTAAAACTCCCGTCTTACGTGGCGCCAAGGGACTTGCGACCTCCCGGCCCTAAGCGCCCTGCTAGAAGATTATTGAAAAAAGAAGTCTCATTGGACACTTATACTTGGCAGCGAAAATACGGACATCTCACTTCAGGTAAGATAACGTATTCGCGCAACGGATTGTACAGTCGGTCATACTTGGGCCGAACTGTTTCAGGTGTGGCTGTTGCAAACATCGATGATCAGTTTAGAAGACGCTTCAGCGTTAGTGCCTCAATGGAAGAAATCAGTAAAGCCGGATTGACAGACTCCCAGCAAAGTCTGGGTCCCGAACAGGCAGCACTCGCCCAGTCGCAGCACTTCGATCAACTAGAAGCCGTATGGAATAAACCTCCTCCTCCAAAACCCCGCAGTTTCGGGCGCATTCTTCCAAAACAAAGTTCCCTCCAAACGACACGGATATCCGACTCCGACGAAGAAGAAGGTAGGCGTGCCGTTTCGTGCATCGCCTCCTGAATATTGTACCCGTAGACGCAGCGTTTCTTTCGTAACACGCATCAGCACGTTACCAATTGATTGTCGTTTCATACTCCGTCGCACCGAATGCATTGTTTAATTTAAAACATTTCTAATGTACAGTATCGCACCGTTCTATGTCTGACATTTTTCCCCTCATCTTAGTTGTCAACAGCGACCGTACAACACTAATCAACAGAGATCATACAACACTAGTCGACACACCTTCATAGACTGTAAATACAGGTGTTGAACATTAACACTGCTTAAGATGACCTAGCGTTCGATGTTGGATGGTAACCTATTTTGTTTAGTTTATACATTTAGTTTAATGCTCACTAGGAGCACTATTGTGTTTATATCTTTCTATGTTAACGTTACACATTAGAGATATTAGCGATTAGTTTTAGTGTATAAATGTAATCATTTATCTTCGATGTTTATTGCGATTTGCTTTTAGGAAAACACCACAAAACGCACAATAGTCGTAAATAGTGATTTTCTTTTATACAATTGTATTATACAAGCACCATTCTTTCTTTAGCATGATTGTTCGTTCCTAAATAGATTTTATCAAGATCCGAATAAAACTGTTACTTTTAATACTTTTACGTATTGACGCCTTTCAACTACACCCACAATGCCATTACTACACTTTAACTTATTGAAGGAAATTCATCCACAGCGCATCAGAAAAACGATTGAATGGTCAAAACTTGTATTAAAACGTATTCAAAGGAATTAGAACGGATTGAAACGTATTAAAAAGGATAACAAAGTACTAAAAAGGATTACAAAGCATTGAAACGTATTAAAAAGGATTGAAAAGAATTTCAAATATTGAAACGTATTAAAAATAACTAAAAAGTATTAAAAATGATTAAAAAGGATAAAAATGGATTCATTTTCTTGACGACGAATACTCTGGAATCCTTGTTAATCCCGGGTTTGACGTTTTATTCATATTTTCTTACTGCGAATTGGCACGATTTCGTCAGATCTCATATTTTATATATTTTTTTAACTTTAAATACACAAACATCACACATTCAATCCAAAATTAGTGGTAATGAAAATTAATTAAATAGAGAAATTAAGTTTCAATCCGTTGTATTTCTCAATTTCGGATAAAATGCCATTGATTTAATTGGAACTTAATCGTATTTAAACGTTGCGTGTTAAAGTTTACACATTGGAGGTGTAAGAATTTAAAAAATATAAATAAAAACAAAGGCGGATTAGAATGGTATTGATTCGTATTCAGGCCATAATTTCGCGAATGGTGGATACTTTGTTTTTTATTTATTGTAGTTATTTCTTGTACACCACAAACAATTTGGACGAATTTTCTTCGAGTAAATTTAATTCTACTCAAAATATTCAATTGTTCAGCGGATTGGAATGAAATGGAAAATTTGAAAATTTACAAATTTAATTTTGTATTCTTTCCTCTTTCTTTGGTTTCTTATTTTATGAAAAGTGAAAATTGTAAAGGAACTTCCAGTAACTGAAAATATATTGAAACGGAATCAACAGAGTCGAAAAAGGATTTATTTACAATAAAGCGAAATTCATATTAACGTTTCATACTATTCCAATAGATTTAAATTCATTAATAATACACGTACATCAAATTCTGTGACTGTCAATACATTTGAACATTTTCTCAAATTAACGAAATTAATTCCATCTCTATCCGTATCAATAAACGAAAATGTATTGAAATGGATTCAGCAGAATAGAAAAACGAATTCACACGGCGGAACAATTTAAATTTAATCCACTTCAATCCATCTTAATCGGAAATTCAACAATTTTAATTACATTAATATAGATTTTTACGTATATTCGTCAAAACTTTCACAATATACAAATGTAATTGTTTTTTATCGTCATTATTTTATTTTTCAGATCTTCCAGGTTGAACAACAATCGAATATACAGAGAAGTAGAACCGCAAGGTTAAAAAATGTACTTAAAAACAATTGTCAACCAATCTTTCACACTACGACTGTCAACAAAATCTATATATCTATATGAATCCTTCTGTTACAAAACCTCAGTACAATAAATAAAGAATATAAATCAGCTCCAACATTTTATTATATAAAAGTATTACTATAATTTTACTTTTCTTATAGGACGATTTCTTTACTTTAAACAGCAATTCTGAAATATTTCATTGTGAAAAAAAAGAGATAAACAAATTTTTTGATGAAAAATTCTGGCCAGTTCTTCGAACCTTTTTTTTTTACAGAAAATACTACCCCTGAAATCTTTAGAGAAAAAAAAAAAGATTTTCGAAATATTTTATCAAATCAAAATGGCGGTTGAACCTTTTTGAGATGAAAATATTCAGAACTCTTCAAAATTGTCCGTACACCTATTCTTGGTGACTCCAACGTCTGTGTAAAGTTTTAAAAATCCAAAATGGGAGATCCATATTGAGTTCTGAATATTTTTCAAAATTATGACGACCGCCATGTTGGATCTGCCATCATGAATTTCGATAATTTCACAGCATAGATTCAACTTCAAGGGCCTTAAAAACTTACGTACAGTCACGTTTGCCAGTTTTTCGTCGTTTTTAAAATGATAACCAAAAACCAAAAATACACTGTCAAACTATACGATTTTTCTTCATCGATGATTGAAGAAAGCGTCGAGTTTCCAGCGAACAAAATTCTTGAAAAAAAAATTCCAATATCCGTCGTTCGAGAATTACATCCTTTGAATTATTCATGCACGACACACGTGTATATTGTGTTTTATTTTTGGTATGAATTAAAAAAAAGAGTCCTGTTAATTATTAGTTATCGCGGCTAAAATGAAAAAAACGATTAAAACCATGCGTAAGTACACAATATCGCGATCAAATATTTTCACGTTATATCTATATTTGCATTCGCAAAAAAAGAATAATTTTTCTCGATTCAATTGTTTTTTTTTCGCATACGTGAGAAACATTGAGTTTTTTATCTGTAACAGGCTATACCGTTTCCGACTGCTGTTGCAGTAGGTATTTAGCAATAGACAATGACACGTGTATGATAATAAGTAAGTCAGAAAGTAATGTTTGCAAAACTTCACGGCATTTCGGAAAAGCATTACTCGCTTCTGAAACAATAAAGATCAGCTTTTCTAAATCACTAATATAAAATATTCTATAATCGTTAAATGGTATAACGATAAGATGTATTGTCGTGCTTTCTTTTTTACAATTGGAAACAGTAATTTGTCCAAAGTTTGGTTAAACTTATTTATATTATCGACGTATTGTTTTCTGTAAACAAACATACTTTTGTTCGCAAAATTTTAGGACAATTTTTTTTCTATGCAACGTTTAAAATAGTGTAAAATTCCAACTCCATAACGCGAAATATGGCAAGACATTGGTGGCTCGCATTGTGTCTGGTTTTGTGTCCGAAATACAGCCTTCCATTCATGCAGATAGGTCCATTCGGACCGCCAGACGACAATGTTATACTAGTAAGAAGTTTGAACGATTCTACAATTCCACATGGCAAATATGCAATTTTAGATTTCGTAAGTATTATAAAAAAAAATGACATTTCTTTATAACACAGGGCGCGATATTATTTGAAATTTCGTTGACGTAAACGAGATTACAATTTATTTGTACTCCCTGGAAAGAAAAAGTTTACCTCTGGTGCGATCGTACGCAGTACATATAATCAGTGGATTTTCGACATTATTAGACTTATTATAAATAAATTTTATAGTTTTATTATTTCACTAGACATAAATGATCATGACTCTCTGAACAAAAGGTCCATTTCCCAACTTGGTGCTCAATGCACCACTTTTCTGATAACAATTTTTACAGATTTTTATTCTTAGTTTACTTTTGATAATTTTTTTGTTTTGTTTTTATTTTTAATGATTATTCCATTTTTCCAACTTTTTCCAACTTTTCCAACATTTATCAATCAAGTTTCTTTTTAATTCTTGTAATTATTTTATAGATACTTTTCGAATTGACAATTGTTCTTCGTCTTTCCAAAAGTATGTATATTTTTATTCAATTGTTTTTTCATTTTTGGTCGGTTTTTGTCGACTGGTATCGGGATCAGGCAATCTTGATTATTTCTATTTTTGTAACGGAATTGAATCCCTGCGAATTATATTTAATAAACTCATTCTCGTTACTCCGTTTCAAGTTTTCATTCAATGAATTTATTCGACTTCTAGTCGTCCATTTATTGACTTCATATCTCAAATTGAATAAAGAATTTTATCAATTTTATCGTTGTACGAATTTACTTCGTGATATATATTCTCGACAAATGAATCTAATTCGCGACAGGTGACAACATAATAATTCGAAAGTTATAAATTTGCAAATTCATTTTGCGATTTTCTATTCTGCGAATTTAATCAAGGATTTTATTCGTCGATATATTTCGAATTTCGAATTTACTTTACGAATTCATTCGCATTGTTTTCTACGAATTCAATCGGTAGTGTGATTATTCGAATGAACTCATTCGAATATGTTGTATCCTACGAATTAAATCGATGGTTTAATTCGATCCACAGTTCTGTTCGTCGAAATAATATGAGGATTCTATTCCTTGCAAGAATTCGGTAGTTAAATTTCACTAATTCCTATTCAACGTTATTTTTTACAAATTCGATATTCATTCTATTTATTCTTCGAACGAGTTCGAGAATAATTGTATTCATAAAAATCCAAAATTGTATATTCTTCGAAAAAATTCGAGATTAACATTCCATATGAGTCTTATTCGATATTGTATTTGTCGAAATAATTCGATGTTGGATTCTACCAATTCAATTAATTGTTTAATTCAATCCGCATTTTTATTCGTCGAAATAATACGAGGATTCTATTCTTTTCAAGAATTCGGTAGATAAATTTCACTAATTCCTATTCAACGTTATTTTTTACAAATTCGAGATTCATTTTATTTATTCTTCTGAAGAATTAGAAAGTTTTATTCATCGAATTCAAAAATTATATTCTTCGACAAGAATTCAAGAATAACATTGTTTATAACTTTATAACGATATTGAATTTATCGAAATTATTCGATGTTTTATTCGACGAATTCTATCGATTGTTTAATTCGATCCGCATTTTTATTCGTCGAAATAATATGAGGATTCTATTCTTTGCAAGAATTCGGTAGTTAAATTTCACTAATTCCTATTCAACTTCGTTTTCTAATTCGAATATTGTATTTTTTATTCGAAAGAATTCGTGAGTTTTATTCATAGCATTCCCGTATTATATTCTTCGAGGAAAAAGCAAGAATAACGAGGGACGTTATACGATATTGAATTCGTCGAATTTATTCAATGTTGTATTGTTATAGTTTGATAGAATGAAGAATAATTCATTTCGGGGTTGTATTCTACTTAGAAATTCAGCGAATCATTTTATTCAATCACTCAATTCGTTCGATAATTGTATTCTATACAACTTCATTCCAAAGCCTATACGTATTCACTATTCATCTTGTTTATGTCAGAAATTCCTTCGATTATCAATATAATTCGTCAAAAATTTAATTGTATCTTAAATTCGTAACAATAAATTAATTTGCCGATTTGTAATCGTTCTTATAATTGCAATTTGTTATTTATGAAAACAAAAAAAGGATCTGCATTTGCATTACTCGCAAAAGTATCGACGAATGTAATTTTGTATTATATTACAATAGCAGTTTTAAAAGTGGTTAATCACAGTATAAAAAAACGATTATAGGTCGGCCTAGTAAGACAACACAAATACCCAGCGGAAGAACATCGGCTGACCACTTCGGACGGATACAATTTGCGATTTCACAGAATTCCTGGAAATCCATCGAATCCAAAAGCTGAAGGAAAACCAGTGGTGCTCGTGCAACATGGGGTTTTGTGTTCTTCGGACATTTTCGCCATTGTCGACCCACGCATCGGTCTCGGTCAGTGCGATAACAAATATCCTTTATTCCGAAGCGCGACGATAAAAATAGAGTGCGACACAAACAGCAATTAAAATTTAATTAGTCTATCATTGAAATTAACATAAATGGAGTAAGTATTTATTTTTTTGTTTCAATTGTCGCGTGCATCGGCATTTTTTCGTTATCGATAAATCGCGAGAAAAAGTTGCGGCAAAAAAAGAAAATCTTCATTTATAGAATGATGTCATTTCTCTTTTACAGTGTATTTTTTGGCGGATATGGGATATGACGTTTGGGTCGGGAACATACGGGGAAACGTGTACGGAAGAACGCACGTAAAATTGTCGCCCGATTCCGACCCAGAATTCTGGAAGTTTACGTAAATATTTCAAATATATTTTTTAAATATTATTACCTGCATATATTCTCATTTCGTTTAGTTATAAACAACTAAAGAAATCGCGAAATCATACGACGGCTGATTTAATGGTACATGCAGTTTCTGTGATGAAGTCCAAGTAAAAACTCAAATTTTGTTTGGAAATAAAATATTTAATTTTCATGTGTTGAT
This sequence comes from Trichopria nigra, assembly GCA_030522945.1. Lineage (NCBI taxonomy): Eukaryota > Metazoa > Arthropoda > Insecta > Hymenoptera > Diapriidae > Trichopria > Trichopria nigra. The sequence continues at coordinate 1,244 of JAPYZR010004326.1, read as the reverse complement.
TAAGAATGCTAATTTTTGTATTATACAACGGAATTATACCATGAAAATTATTACAAATCGATATATCGATCCTCGACATTCCATACGCCATTTTGGATTTTAATTTTTCCATGTACATATTAAAATAGTGCAGAAATATTCGGAAAATGAATGAAATATTCGACTTTGTTTATAACATCATTTTGATTTAAAATGTTTCGGGTAATCTATTTTATTCTTTTAAAAATCAAAACCATCTTTTAGCGATTATAATTTGTTAATCCTGAAAAATAATTTTAATAGTTTTAAAAAAATAATGTTTACATCATTTTTAGTGAGGGTAGGGGTGGGGGTGGGGGGGGGGAGGGGAGGGGGGGGGGGGGGGGGGGGGGGGGGGGGGGGGGGGGGGGGGCAGTGTTCCCAAAAAATATTACAACAACTGTCTAAATATAAGTGTGGTATATAATTCATGTATTCTATAATAGGACCCACGAAATGGGCACGATAGACCTAAAAGAACAAATGGATTACATCCTGAATAAAACAGGTCAAAAGTCTTTAATTTTCATCGGACACTCGATGGGGGCTATCCTCACTTACGTTCTTCAAGCAGAAATGCCCGAGTACAATGAAAAAGTACGACTGATTATCGCCTTAGCGCCTGCTTCAATTTACACCCGCCAAATCCCAAATTGGGCACAGTTCATCGTTAGAATGTACAAGTACTTCATGGTGCGTATTTTATTGTAAATATATTTGCATTGGCTTTTTTGTCTTCTTGTGTTTCTGTTTCTGTATAACCCAGTTATTGTTATTAGGATACGTAACACTGTTTGTATATTGTCACTAGATTTAGGTTAGGTTTTACAAAATTTACGTGCTACTATATATAAACCCCGGTAGAATATATTCTATAGCAAATGTTAAAATTTGATTCGCGACTGATAGTGTTATTAAGGAGAATTACATTGGATACTAGATACAATTGAGATTATTTGGAACATCAACGTATGTTTTGCAAGCTTTTATGGTCTATCCAGTTGCACATTTCTTCATTGTCTCATCCATACGGACCGTTTGCAAAAGACTAGAACCGTCGGCAAGTCCAACTACCTCAGAAAACTCACTACAATTGTTTGCTAGATACAATTGAGATTTTTTTGGAAAATCAACGTATGACGTAAATGCCGATAAGTCGTCAACGGATTGGAATTCCGAAAAAAGTCAAATATCACCGTAATCTGGGTAAAATTCCCTACAATGCA
>JAPYZR010004325.1:0-12489 GCA_030522945.1 Trichopria nigra | reverse complement strand
TATAACACAAACATATAAAAAGAAGCACATTAATCTATATGGAAATAGAAATAATTAATACGTTTCAGCTTCATATACTATCAATGGAATTGTGTGGATATGTATGGAGCAAATGTGAATTGGTATATCAAATTCGTAAACTTATGGCACTCTGAGCGGGTGCGGCCGAATGCCGCAGTCCCGAAGTGTGTTCAGTCAGTGAGCCCGAAGGGTCGAACTCGGTTAACTTTGCGAGCGAAGCGAGCTACGCGCGATACCGCGCCAAGGGTCCAGGGGGCGGAGCCCCCGGTGGGGTTGGCGGCCGGAGTCCGGGCGAAGCCCCTAGTTTTTTTTTTAACCACAAAATATTGAATACGAATATTCAATAGAATTTGTTTCTTAAACAGCGTTTAATTGATTGTATACTGTTGCCAATTAACAAATCTTTCGTTATTTACAGAAATGTCGATTTTTGTTTCGATCCTTATTATGAACGTCAGCGTCCTCGTCAAGTCAGAAGCCAATTGGTTCGTTTTCTCAATCAGGCAATAGTATAGAAGGCGCATTAAAGTTCGTGAGAATAACACGTATCACGTATATATATGTAGGATTTCGCTGAAAAGCGTATATATAGTTACGCGCACGCGAAATGCGGGAGTTTACGTATTTACGTATATATAGGGTTATTGTCTATGTAGATGTACGCACGGGCGATAAGTTTTCCCTTCCGTTCGCCGTGGAAGCAGGTGATTCCCCGACCTAATTGAAGGGCGCCCAGCTTCGGCAGGCTGTAATTATCGGCCAGAACGAACCGGGGAATAGAGACGTTATAACCTACCGGTATCTGCCGTTTCCCCTACTCGTTTTTCTGAGCCCCTTTGCCCCTTGCCCCCCCCCCCCCCACACTCTTCTTCGCGCCGCTCTCTTTTCCTAGCCCGCCCCCTCCTGAGTGTTTCTTCATCGAAAGGTGGCGTTTCGCGTTTTTTGTTTCGGCCCTACAGCCGACGTTTTTCTCCCGTTTTCAGCACCGCGAATGATCTGCACCGATTTATTCCACAGTTGCTGCACCATCTGCCTCATCGGATTCGCCTTGATCGCTTTTTAGCTTCTCCTGGTTTATTTCGTGCCTCCTCGTCGCGTCTGTTATATATAGTTGCTGCTATCTTCTAGATTGTTACTAACTGTTAACGCGTTCCGAGCAAATCTTTATTATCCTCGTTTTACTGCTGTCATTTGCTTCCATAACATTTAAAGTTTTTCAACATTTTAAGCCTCTACAAGAACATTATATACGATAACCACTTTCCCACCATCCATTAAAGGAAGTTATTGGACCTACATTAGATGTCCAGATATGAACAAATAATGTACATTCAGTTCTTGTCCATCAGAAATCCTAATTATGTTTAAGCCCATCCACATGTTTAAGTACATCCACTGTATATACGTTCATTCTTCCCAGTGTGCACGCATAACGGACGTACTTGTACTATTTGCATTGGCATCAACCATTTAAAATTTTATAATTTGATAAAATATCAGGGTCTACTTGCTTCGTTCCTCAAACGCTCTATATCGTGGTGATATGCCGACACGATACCCTACAACTTCATTACTTATTCGTTGCTTCAAAATGAAAAACGTAGCATTTGAAAAGATGAATCCCATGGTAACGAAAAATGATTAAAAATCTACAGAGAATATATTGGAAACACCATTTCTAATATCGTCTGTTATGATTTCAAATCTGATATCAGCAACAGACTTGCCAGATAGGCCAAGTGGGGATGTACATTTCAAATGAAAATTGGGCGATTTATCGCCCAAATCTGGCAAGCCTGATCAGCAAACCGAGAATCTCACAAATATATTGAATATTTCGAACACAAAGAAATTGAACAATTCTCGATAATGGAAAATTATGGGAAATAAGCCAGTTAACAAGGAAAGATCAGTGACATCTCTGTTACGTAGAAAGTGCCGAATAATACATACAAAACAAGATATACATAACCGCTACATAACACGTGCTGAATTACATCGCTGTTACAGAATATTTACGTTCACATATATCTGTTACTTTTGGGGTTTGCAGGAAACATGCTTGTTACGTATAGTCGTTATACACTCATTTATTAACCGTGATATATAACAGCAATATCATACTTTCATTATTGGTGCGTCCATTCCAAATCGTGTTCTGTAAATGTTACTTCAATATTACTTAATTATTATGAAACATAACATACATAATAACTGTTTCTGGTATTCTCCACATGCACCTTGCGTGTTACATAACTGTTACTTCAAAGGGAACACGTGTTACATATTCATCACATCACCGCGACAAACACAAATATTGATAGTTAAAGAAAACATGAAGTAGGATTAAATAATTTTATAAAAAATTGATTTACATTTTTAGCGGCTGCATATATATGTTTATATATGATTGCAGTCGTAATGATAACAGTCGTTTTATTTGTGCGCTAAATGGACTAAACTTGGATGAATGATGTATGCAAACATATACCGGTCAGAAAAGATAACGAACGAAATATATCAATAAAACTATATAGGGGCTTGTCCCCTTTCTTTTTTCTTAACGCATATTTAAAAATTTCAGGAAAACATACAGATTTTTACGACTAACAGCTTATTTTTTGGACCAAACGTTTTTCTATGACTGCATTAGTTTAGTTTTTTTTTTTAAACTAATAATCATAATAATTTTATAAGAAAAATTGCCAAGACAGTTATTGGATTTTTCAACATCGTTTAAAGATGTCATATTCTGTGATAAGTCATGCACGGTCAAATCTAAATTTTAGGATAACAAAAACTATAATAATAATGTGAATGAAAGATTAATTTAACAAATTCATGCAGTGAATGACAGCCTAGTTTTATAACCTTCCTGTATTATTCTTCCTGACATATTGAATCTTCTTTTCTGTTATTGTTATCTTCTGCTTATAATCAAAAAGCAGACATAATTATATGTTAACTATATATGTGTGTGTGTGTGTGTATTCTCTGCTATATACATCCGGCCAGTCTGAGTTAAATTCGTCTTACTCGTAAAAACACACAATTAAAACTTACTATTAAATGTCTTAATTTTATAATGGATACATAAGGTTCATGCTACCATATATAATTATTCCCTCATTACCCGCATTCTGAGCCATTTAAAATCATTCTACATTATTTACAATATAAGATACCGTTCATTACTCGATACTCCGGTTTGGGTGGGGTCCGAAATCCCGACTGATAATGCAGCAAAATCCCGAAAATCAAAATTCTGAACGATCTTCCGAAATGTTCATTGATTTATGTGAAAAAACCACATAAGGACTTTGAATTTGGGTATGAATTGTATATGTACACCCACTGTCATATCAACGTTTGAAATCATTACAAAAATGCAACATTCTTTATTCATCAACTGCACTTTCTTTTAATATTTTGTAGTATTTTTTTGTTTTGTCTTTTTTTTCGTTTCTTTTCCAGTCGTCGCCAAATTCAAATCTTCTAACCAAGCGTGAAATTTAGACGTGTATCACTTAATTAATCTTCTTGATTAATGATGTTACAGGTAAGGAAAAATTCTTTTAAATTTTTCTAGATACTTCTTTGTTGCTTTTTATTTATAAGGATAATTTAAAACGTTAGAATTTAATATTATATTTTAATCTATACCTATATATATTAATATCCTCAAATATATAATGTTAACATATTTCATAACTTTGCAAAAGGGAGACTCAATTTTCATTTCAAGAAATTTAAAGGGATGATTAATAATAAGGTCTTATAAGTGTATAGGAATATTTTTCTATAAAACCTCATTTTTAATGCTCGACCACACCTAATAAAAGGCGTTTAGAGTCGAACTATTGTTGACATTTCGTGGAGCAGCGTTTCATAAATCAATTAAAAAGGAAACCCGTCTTGTTACGGGCCGTTTAAATGTAAGCGAAATAGATAAGATAACGCCGATGGTGTTATTCTGTATTTTATAAGTCATTTTGTATTAATCGAACATTACAAATTTCTAAATTGCGCGATACTTTTCGAAAGTGAAATTTCTCTAATCCTAATTAAGCATGAGCTCGCCGATGTGGAGAGCAAGATTAATAGTGTACTAAATGAACATAAAGTTATATTATATCGATAACAATAAGTTGGTTCATTTTGTATAATAAGTTATTATTTTGTTATATTTTTATTCGATAATTGATTAAATTCTATTTCTACGACTGAAATAGGTCGCGTAATAGTCTAATAAATAAATTAGCAATTTAATTCACAATTTAAAAGTGATGTAAGAATAAAGGATAAACGTTTTGTAATAATAACAATGTAATAACAATAAAACACTGAAAATTATCAATCGAGTAAATAAAAAAAAAAAAATGACTTAAAATATATGAAAATTACTATACATCTATTTTCGCCTATTTTTAACCAATTTATTCTGTATTTCGCGAAATTGATGCCGTAATATTAAATATACGCCGAAGCATATAATTGTTACTACAATTTTCGGTTACAAAAAGGTCTTGAAGAGCATTTCAGCATCGGAGTCTTGCTCCGAAACAGAGACATTCACGCCAGAACGGTGATTTCAATGCTCTTTCGCGGAATCGTGAAGGTTACGGTCATGGTTCATCGATCCATGACTAAACTCGCACCGTCGGCTCCAATCCGCAATTATGCCGACGTCGGCGCAGGGACTGCCTGATTGATTGTAAAACCGGAATATAGCGCAACCCGCGGTTACCTGCAAATATATCACGGGTTCGCGCAAAACACAGCAGTATTGTTTTTACGGAGGCGTTTCACAAATCACCCGGCACAGAATCTGTTTACACAGCTCCATAAAGCACGCTGCTTTTTTTTTTAAATCGCTATCTTAGAGTTTTCAACGAAATTTGTCACGTTAACTGGGAATTTATGACATTTTAATCATTTTCATGAATGGCAGTCATTTTACATCTGGTTTTTAAAACATTAATATATTATATATTTGTTTCATTAATGTTACATTTTTATAATGATATAATAATTAGCTTTTATATTATGAAACATGAGTGCTACTTGTTTCAAACTTTTGTTCTTTTTTTTTTCTTTAATGATCGTACATTTTTTACATTTTTATTGCAATTTTATGTAAACAGAATCTAATTATTATCTTCCCTCCAACTTCATATAGCATCAATTTTCTTCTTTCTCGCATACATTTTGTACTTATTTCCTGCCTCTTTTTTAAATTTCCACGAATATCAGAAAAGTGTCAAAGATTATTGCGGACTTATACAATTTGTGTTAGTTTTTATTTTTACTGATTTGTCAACTTCCAAACAATTCTTTATTCATGTCAACAAAATCTAATTAGTGTTACAGATAATTTTATCACTTTTCGTAAATATGTTAGTTAAAATTTTTCATTTTCTTATTTATAACAATAAAATCCATTAACTTTTTCACCAAATTTTCACACATCGTTATTTTAAAAACTTTCTCAATTCAAATTTATTCACATTCAATTTTGTTATGAAAACAATTTATTTTAAAAAATTCAACATTTTAAGAATTATTCGAAGAATATCATTAATTCTCATAAAATCATAAATATACACCGTTCTGATTAAATATTATTTTGTAATGGTTATACCTTTTAATTATTAATTCTCTTTTTTAATATTTAGTTTTTTCTTATAATTCATTTATCGTAATTTTATGGATAATTAAAGAAAATATAATGTAGCAAAAATTACACCAGATTTTCTCAACATACCGAAAGGAGGCAGCATATATGTTTATTAAACTGCTGATTCAGGTTATGAGAAGAAGAAACTCCATTGACACCTGGTTGACAGTAAATTAATGAGTAGACCGTTCAAACGAGCCGTGAACCGCCATCATAATCGATTCGGTCAAACATTGCAAAATACGTGAGGGAAAATATAGCGCTACCGGTATACTAACATAAAAGGGTGGTTTTTTTCATTGTCTACAAACCCATAAAAAACTATGAAGAAGGCTATTTGTATTTGCGTCTTTTTTTATACGGATTATGATATTTTGTCGTTGAAGCTTCCTTTTTATCACTGACGTTATTCTCTTGTATTGTTTTTTGCAGTATACTTAAACGCATTTTTAAATTTGAAGCTGTTATCTATATATATTTTACTGTATTTGTTCTTTCTATACTTTTTGGAGTTACATTTGATTGAAATTCAAAGTGACTTGAAATATTGAACTCGAGTTTTTCGTCAATCGCATAATTATTAAAAAAAGTTTTTTAATCCATTAGTATAAGGAACGAATGGGTTTAAATTAAACTATAAATTACAACATGATCGAAAAATGAATTATAGGAAAAGTGCCATAAATTGGCTCCAAAAGTATTTAAAAAAAAACAAAGTTAAATCCCTATACAATAGTATAGTAGAAAATGACGACAGTTTCTTCCCATTTTTCTGTCCTCTATATGCTAAAAATAATAGAACCCAGTAATAATGGCCATAAACTGCGTCTCGTTTTATTCTAAGCTATCAATAAGAAATTAAATAAAGTGTTGATATTCGATAAAAATTTAAGTTTAAAAATCGAACTATTTCATAAGCTCAGGTTATAAATAAATATATATTCTAAAATTACATTCCAAATTATATATATATATATATAAAAGTTTTAAATATCTGAGAATTTAATCACAATTAATACACAGAATATTACAAGTGCATATATAATATAACAGGATGATAAAAGAGTGACATAAATGTGATATAAACAAGGGCATAAAAGCGATATATAAGTGTGATGAAAAATTATATTTATGAATCCGATTGTAATTGCAGTTAATTTAATTGCTTTTTAAACCGTTCTTCATAATAACATACATAACCTAAATACTGTAACAACGATTAATGGTTCATATTCGTATACGTCATTATTTTCTTATTTACCTTTCTTTCATTAAAACACGATCAAAGCGGATGAGATAAGACATGACCAACGCACATGCTGAGAATTACGGAAAATTGAGACTTCATCCAAATGGACGGTATATCGTATAAATTGACTCATTTCTTTTTTTTTTTAACAGCACCTGCAATTGTAGGATTTTGAAATGTCGAAATAACTGACGTTCCATTAGTGTAAATAACGAGACCTCCCAATTATGAATACGCTTAAAGCCCGTATGTTAGGTTCGATCCCGATCTCCCGAGGCAGATGGTGAATGAAAATTACGAGTCTGAGCTCCACAGTTGAATTTCCGATTTCTTTTCCGGCCAGCTAGAAAAAAAAGGGAAAGGTGGTATAAAATACCGACGGAAAGGAGGAAAGGAGAGAAAGGAAGGGAAGGCGAAGAGAGACGTTACTATATAATAGAGTAATCGGGCGGCGTCGAGACGAAAAGATTGAAGTTAAAACAATAGGCGACAGGTAAGGGTTCTAAATAGAGACGGAAAGGCGGGCGAAATAAAATGCTACGTGTCAGAGTTAGTGTGGATTACAAAGGGGGAACGAAAGTGATGGAAAATAACACCATGGTTAGGGAACGAAACGAAAGTATTGACTGTACATTGTGACTGAAGGAACGAAAATGAACATTATATACATGTCCAAAGATACTCGAAGAAAAATGCAAATCGTCAATGTTTCTTTATTTTTGACACGTCTTTCAATTTTTGAAATTGGCAGGTAGTTAATATGACAAATTAAGATAATTATAAGTTTGACGTTTATGGATTAATCGACATTTTTGTGGTGTGTTCATTTAAAATTTAAAATGTATCTAATATATATTCAGAATTTTTAAAATTTTGACAACTTAATTTTGATATTTATTAATTTTCTACGGTTTCTGCATATATTTTAGATAATGTATCTAAAATATCTCGTGTGGAGGATTTCCATTAAAATCGACGTCATTACACCTAGGACAACTGTAATTATCTTCTTTTTTAAAAATTTTCAATTTAGAAACAGGCAAATGAGACCCTAACCTATATATAATTTAACAAGTCTGAAAAGAATATAAAATGTTTTAATAAATCTATAAAATGTAAGGATATGAAATATCCTTCAATTTGCGTGAAATGTGCTGAAATATAAACTGACGAATAAAAGAATCACTAAAAAAACATTTTCGTCCAATTATCGTCATGAAATATATAACACTATATTCCCCTGAATTTGTGAACAGCGAGTTTCAAATTATTAAGACGTAAATTGTCATAAAAATAACTCTTCCTCTACGCCATGAGAGTAATGTAGATGTATAGTTGAGATGTATAGTTCTGATGTATATATGTTCTTCGATCCCTCGTGTAAAACCAGGAATTTTTTTGGGAAACAACTAAAATAGCCCCGTTGATGGGCAAAACTCCAGTTTATGATATCCAGAGATTTTGTTTACAAATATGCATTCACGATTTCATTGCTTTTAATATTTCGATAAAAGACAGAAGAAAAGTATATAAATAAACAAATAATAAATATATATAAATTGAGAAGAAAATTAAAAAAAAAAATATATATATATAAAAAAAAACATAAAAATTTTACATTGACAGCTGTAATCATTGTCATTATAATTATCAAAACACACTAGTTTACGAAGCACTTAGACACAGAAATCGATTGTAACATATGCATAACTGATCATCCAAAGAATAAAAAACAAAACATTTTCTCTAATCCGTTATGTACTAACTCATTATTACGAAGGTATACTTAAATTACTTAAATTTCAGCCCATTAAATCAGATTTCGAACTCGTGCGAGAGATTGAGAGATCCCTTTTAATTTCAAATTTCTCGAAACTCCAGCTGTGCTATATACTGTATGGGAGAAACAAATGTCGAATTCGAGTGAGCCATCTCTTTGCCAGACCCCATCAGGCGTTACCCAATAGCATCTGGCATGCAGACTAATCGTATACCTGCTAACTCTCCTATATAGTATAGCCTCAGGGAAAACTCGCTGAAATGTGTTTAGTGACAGCGCATGATTTTCATTTGATTTACGCCATAAAAGAATTGCGAATTTTTTAGTCTTTTGTGAATTTCGCATTGGCTTTGTCAGTACAGACGCGTAGTGGTTTAGCACCGCGCTTGCTCATGTGTTGATATTTACAGTAATAAAAAAAAAAACTTTTTTATGTTAATTTAGATGAAATTAAATTATAATAATTTCATCATTTCGAGTTTTAAACAAAAAAGTTTAGATTGAAGAGATAAGAAATTATTATCTTAAAGTGCGAAAGTAAAACATTCAAAATGGTAATATTGAAAAAAAATGTAAATAAATGATTAAAAAGAACTCATGCACGAATAGATATAATTGGTGAAACGTAATATTTATTGTCACCAACAAATTTAATAAAGCATTATTATAACATGGAGCCTGAAAAAGATAACAAGACTACTCAGGACTAAATCAGGAAAATATCCCAATATTGCTGAAAAATGCAAAATTCGCAACGTTGAATACAACAATTTATAATTTACAAAAAGACAAACGAAAAGACAAAACCAAAAAATTGTAGTAAGAAATAAGTACGTGCAAAAAATATATACAACAGGTAAAAAGGTAAAAATGTAAACAGAAAGTATATAAATATATCGAATGGCATATATACTGAGACAAAGAATCAGTAAAACAATGAAATCCCTTCGACAGATAACAATGAACAATTTCTTTACTTTTACTTTCTTTGTAAAAAAATTGTTCATTTATTGCACTTCGTCATTAAAACAGCGATTTTCTTCTGTTTGTACCATTCTAAATACGACAATCTTACAACTATAACGAACATAACAAACGAAAATGAGTTTCGCAACGTTTTCTGAAAGCGAATTTCCCATTAAACCCACCCTCCCCTAAAATTAAAGGCAAGTGTGTAATCACGCACTTCGGCTGAGTGTATTTTCGTGTAAGACCGCTTCGTGTGTTTCAGGTTAGGTGCACTTCATAAATGACATGATTGATACGGCGATTCGGTAAGTATATAGGAGAGAAGTCGGAGACAGATAAGATCGATCGTCGACAAACTGCCAACTGAGCGAAAGACAAGGGTGGCTGGAAAACAAAGGGATGGACTACGAATTCGTGAATTTCCATTGGCATTGTACTTGAACAATGTGTGTATGCTTCCTGCATTAGTAACGCCAGTCAAATTCCGAGACTTCCGTTATTTACATAATTTTAATCGGTATATATTGTTACGTCCGCACACCGGAATCCAATTTATTCCGTGTTAATTCGTGCATCAGTGGGCATTTTCATAAAATCCCGTTTCATAAATTGTCGCTTTTCTACCAAGATTAAATGGTATTTGATATTTAAATGTAGAAATACGATCTTTTTCAAGTTGTTTTCTTTTTCATAATGATTTCTCAGTATTTATTAAAAAATAAGAAAGTCTATACTAAAAAATAACTAAATATAGTTAAAGCCATTGTAATTAATGACAGAGTCTAAATTAAAGATGAATTAAGGAAAACGGTTTCTTTTAATTGTACAATTTTTAAATGGGTATTTTTAAGAATGTATAGTGTGTGTTATATATTTTAAACGAATTCTATAAAATATTATTCGTCTTCAAGTTCAATAACTTTAATAATACGTGAAATGTATTATAACTTGATGAAGCGTTATATTGGATCAATCCATCAAATGTTTCGTTTTCACATAAGACATGTCTCACATAGAAACGAAGGGATTGCCGTCGATATTTTGACACATTTTAGACTTTAATACGTCGATCATGTATTTCTTTTTATTTCTGAATATAATTAATCGTCAGATAACTTCACATCCACAAAGTTCAATGCCCTATTTATTGTGTCGTCGAATATATGTATATCTGTATATAGATATAATAACGGGTGGTTGTAAAGTAACCACAACAACTTAAGTTTTATTTTTTAATTTTTAGAATTTTTTACAGCGTGGAGACATTAAAAAAGGAATAACTAAAATAGCTAAAAAGCGGATTATTTCATTCGAATGGCTCGAAAAAATCAGCAAACTTCTCAAAAAAATTCCATCGATATCGGATGAAAATTATGGAAGTCATTAAATTATAAAACCATTAAGTTGTTGTGGTTACTTTAAATTATTTTCTTTAATTTATTATTTTTATTTATTATATTTATTTCAATAATACAAGAAATAATTCTAATCCAAAATAATTATGAAATTGTAGAAACAATAATTGATTAATATTATAGAATGACAAAAAGAAATATATCACTGCGCATTGTTTGTAAACGTTTCAATCTTGCTAAAATAAAATGTTATTCACCAACTTGGATAAACATGTGATGACTGCAGTCTCGGGTTATTTCTTGAACAGTGATGATAAAAATAAAACATTTCATAAAGAGGTTTTAAGAAGAAAAGAATGCTGCAAATGATCAAAAATAAGATGTTTTATAATGGTTATTGTTCATTGTATTGCAGTGAAATTCTATTCATGTTATGTTATATATATAATAAACAAAATATCGTATATTTCCTCCATAAATCTCGAGTGGATTAAACTCCATTTCTCGAAGCATCTCCAATAAATTAACAAAAGGAGTGATTACAAAATTAAGCAAAATACGACAATAACTGAAATAAATCAAACGTACATCCTCGCCATTCATGGTCATTATATTTCCATTCCTGCTTATAGAACCGATTATCGGATTTTGAACTCTTGTCTATATTTACAGTAGCATTCAACTGCTAGTCATTTTTTGCTCGACGTGCCTGTCCGCGTTTTTGTCGTTTTTACATTCTATTCCGGAAATAAATCTCGGAGAAGACAAATTTCACTGCCTTGACGAAGTCGTATAGGATTGACTGCTGGTAAAGTTCATTTTTCTATTCGTGACAAGCTCTTTGAAATTTTCTTCCGGTCACGAAATTCGATGCGAGACACCCAATAATCGCGCGGACCATTAGCGCACATTTCTAAAAGCAGTTTGACGCGCTAATCGTGCAACAAAAAATTTAGACACATGTAGGCTTTTAAAATGTGATTTCTTTTTAAAAATTGGTTTTTTTATTTTTATTGACATGTCACGATGCGATTAAACCACTTTCGAAAAATCAAGCCTAGATTTATCAATCAACTCTTCTTTTCATTACTCAAACTCGTGCATAGTGTATGTAATATTAAATTACCATATATATAGAGTGAGTCAAAAATATGGAAACCTCTGAATAACTCGTCAGACACCTCAATAAATCACCGGTCATAACAATATACACGCTAAATAAATTCTATTTTTAACTGAAATTTACTTGATTCGAATACACGTCTTATTTTAATAGAAGCAATGTTTATTTCAATAAAATATACACTATATATCGCTGCATCAAATTATTCATTTATCTGTGTCCAGTATTGTTAAATTGAATTATTAATGTAGCGACTATATCAATATTTATGTTGACATTATATTCATGTGATAGTTGTGCGTATAGTGGCGCTTC
>JAPYZR010004324.1:0-12493 GCA_030522945.1 Trichopria nigra | reverse complement strand
GAGCCCAAATTAAAAAAAAAAGTTTCAATAATTTGTTATTTATACTTTTATTGTTGCAAAGCTCAGTCGATAACTGTTCTACTTTAGAACCACCTTAATGCGCGCACTACTATATGTACTATATATTTATATTATTTATATCTTTCAATAATAATTCATTTTCGTTTACTATTCTGCTTATAAATATAAAATATATATAATATATACGCGCCCAGTCATCATCAGCAGATCTACGAAGTTGTACGGAATAATAGTACAAAAAGTACTCTGGTACGAATATTATATATTCGTCAAGTTTTGAGCTCATTTATTTGCATTCCTAATTGGCGGGGGACTCTTTTTGTCTTAAAACGAGCTAAAAAATATATATATATATATATATATATATATATATATATAAATATTCTAGGCGGAATTATAGGACATATATATATAAAGAATATATATACTTTTTGTACTCATTCTGCCCAATTGTGTATAATTCTATTTTATTCCCTGTATAAACGAGTGGATGGAATCGAATAGAATCGGATTAAAATTCTATCCGGATTTTAAAGAAACTGCGATAGAAATGTATATATATAGAAAATGCATCCATTATTTCTATCCGATTCTTTAAAATCCGGATAGAATTGGAATCCGATTCTATACGATTCTATCCACTTTTTTACTAGGGTTATTGCGGCTTTTCGCGGTATTCATCATAAGTATTATATAAAAATTAACTCATTATGTATATATATATATATATATATATATATATATTATTTATATGTACATCATATCAGTGTGTATTTAGCTCTATTTTCTCTCTTACTCGTCCTCTCGGCGCCCATCCCGAATCTTCCTCCTCTTCCTCCTGATGATGCGTATATGCGTATATGTGCATATATGTATGTAGTAGCTCGCGGACTTGGTCTCGGTTCGGACGCTTTCCTCTTTTGTCCTCCTTCCTCGTCCCCGGCTTGCCATACCTCCGTCTTGCTCGACCAGCCTTTTCGGTCCTCTCTCTCTCTTAGTCTCGTCGTCATCCTCGCCTTCCGGTTACGACGTAGTGTGTGTCGTGACAGTCCCGTATACTATTATAGTCCGTATTCTCCGTCTTCGTCGCTCGTCGTTCCTTCGCGTATACGTATGCTACTATATACCGCGTATATCGTATCGTATCGTCTGCCGTATATATCGCTCCCACGAAAATCCGACGGCGGACACGACGGCACACGGAATTCCAGTATTCCACCTCAGGTGTATAATCGCATCGACTGATCCGCAAAGTCCCCGAAAATGCAGGCGATCAAGTGCGTCGTCGTCGGCGACGGGTAAGTCTTTTTATTGCGAATCCTGGGGCAGAGGGGAATGGACGGAGGCGAGTAACCCCTGTCCGGACGAGTCGATCGGCGACGACGGGAATCGTCCGAAAACTCCGACGCGGCCTCGGCTCTCCCACGATCTCGAGGATTATTTTTTTCTTTTGTTTTTTTTTTTTTAGAGAATGCTCCGATATTCCCTCACGGTCCATGGGGCGTGGTGTTTTTCGTCTTGGCGAACGTTCCTCGCCTCCTCGTGAAACGGTCGTCCCCGACGACATCGCTGTCAGTCGCTCAATTTTTCTGGACATACGTCATTTTGCCGCCTCATTCTTGTGTATCTACGTCACTTTCGACGCGACTTTATTATCTGCATGAAATAGGTCTTTTCATTTACTCGGGTCTAAATTGCTGCTTCACCAATTGACTCGGGTCAACTTACGTGTACCTTGTAATATTCCAATTCTTATAATAATTATTTACGCTTAAGGAGCCCAGGTCATAATATATTTGTTTGTGTATCGATATCATTTGTTTTGAAATTAGATATTTTGATCATTCAGATTCTCCAAACCCCACTCTTGCACTTTGTTTCTTTTGTAGTTAGCCTGTTTTGTTTCTTAATTGTAAATTTTTCAATCTGCATTTTGCAAATTTCAGTCTTGCCTTTTGCGTTTGTCATGAACTATCAATTTGTTCGTCGATTATGTCATTAAGTTTATTTATTTCTTGTATAATGTATCATTTGCCGTATACATTGTTTAGAACTGACTATGAATAAATAGACAATAGAAAAATTCTGGTTATCTTATTAATGACTCATTGAATTTGATGTATTATTTGATATATTATTTGCTATTATGGATTATTTTAAGTTTTGTTAGTAAATAGAATAACATTATATTTTATTTTTAGTATTATTCCGTTAATATACACACAATATTATTAATAGTTATTATATCAATACAAAAATGTGAAAATTGATATATATATATATATTTAATGAATAAGATACCACATTATTAATAAGTTTTAGAAGTTTTAGTAGTCTTAATTATATTTCAAATTTGATTATTATTACGTTTATTGACTTCTGAGTAACTTTTATTGTCATTAGCTAATATTAATATATTTACATTTATGAGTTCGTTCATGTGGTACCAATATTATGATTAAATTTAATGGCATATATTTTACAACATACATGTTATTCTACTTTTGAATTTTTGTTACATTATCTACCACACCTTGTAAAGTTGACTGTTTAGAGTAAAAAATAATAGCTGACGATCACTGGTAAAAACCGTGTCTAAATTTAAGCTTTAAATGACATTCGAGCATCCGATAGAAGTAACAAAAGAGTGAATTTAGGCTATTTAAGGGCACCGTATACTTCCTTTTATACTAGAGATGTCATTAATTTGCATAAAAATGAAACAATTAACGTTAAATTACAATTATCAGAAACATTACACAGATGGTACAAGATTATCCTTTGAAACATTTTAATATAAAATGAAGTGTGTTTTGACTCAATTGTAATAGTTTATAATAGATTTATATCAAAGATATTTCATACTATCTTCAAGTTATAGTGTTTTATACCATCATCATCATTTTCATTATTACCATTATTATTAAATTATAAATATAATGATTATTATTATTTGTTGTTGTCGTTGTGACGTTAATTTTATTGTAGATACGATTAAATTGTCAAACATGACATTTGTCATGACACTCCTTTTAGCTTCAACAAGTGACTTGATTTTCCTGCAAATGATGCATGTGGATTTGTCGCATAAATGTCATGTCAGACTTTCGAATCGTATTCTTTTTTATTACTGGTTATTAATTTATATGTATTTTAATTTTTTTGATTTATTTTCATAAACGAGCACAGTTCTTAACTTCACTAATGAATTTTAATAATAATAATAGTAAGATAATAACAGTGACATTTACAAAACAGAAAACATCAATAATCATCAATATTAAGTGACCAATAACAATTAATATTTTATAAACAATTTTAAGAAAACTTTAATTTGAAAAGAACAATTTTGACATTAAGAATCACAAGATTTTTTATGCTGGTCACGTATGATGAATAAATGTTGTGTAATGTCACTTGTCTCTGACTGCACTAGAGCACACAGAGTGCATAAAACTTGGAATTTCACGCAGAAAGATAAATATACAGTGCAGCTAGTGAAAACGATTGAAGAAGGTGATGTGTATTTAAATAAGATATATGTTCCTGGATTATTTTTATTATTATTGTAGTAATTATCTTTCCTCACCATACAATGTGCACTATCGCTTTACTTTAAAAATTACCTAATCAGCAGAGGCAAAAAGTTGGATAGAATAAGTGCAAAAAGTACTCTCTGAGTCCCCTGTGAGTCTACTTCTGACCGTATTTTTCTATAAGTGCAGAAAGAGTACTTAAAGGTGTCCTTAAAAATATTAGCTTCGAAGTCGACACATGGGAAGTCTTAAAGAAGACTTTTTTTACTCATTTTTCATAAAAGGACTCGCATCCTATATATATACTTATATACATATCTGATGAATAAAATAACATAAAACACTGAATTTAATGCCATAATTACAAACTTACCAATTTGTAGAGCTGTGGGTAAAACATGTTTGCTGATCAGCTACACAACCAATGCCTTCCCTGGTGAATACATCCCAACTGTGTTCGACAACTATTCTGCCAATGTTATGGTAGATGGAAAGCCAATAAATTTAGGGCTATGGGATACAGCTGGTCAAGAAGATTACGATAGATTGCGACCACTTTCATACCCTCAAACGGACGTCTTTCTTATCTGCTTCTCACTAGTAAATCCAGCGAGTTTTGAAAACGTTCGAGCCAAGTGGTACCCAGAAGTACGCCATCATTGCCCAACGACACCGATTATTTTGGTGGGGACCAAGCTAGACCTTCGCGAAGACAAAGAAACTATTGAGAAATTGAAGGATAAGAAACTTGCACCTATTACTTATCCACAGGTGAGATTGAGTATTCCTAATGTTTTTTACAAATGATCATAATTGATACTTTTAACAGTAGTTTTAATACTAATAACTAAAACAATGATTGTATTGGCAACGACAACAATGGTACTGATCATGGCAATGACAATACCATCAAAAGCCATTGCAATAATTTAAATTATTCCATTTGCAATAACAATAAAAGCATACAAGAATGAATAAATACTATGAATTCTAAGCTATGTGATAAAAAAATAAAAAACATTAAACAGTACGTTAAAATATTTCCTTATGTAGAAGTAACTTATTTCACTCTTTATAATTAAATTTTTGTTTGTTTAGGGATTGGCAATGGCAAAGGAAATTGTAGCAGTTAAATATCTGGAATGTTCAGCCTTGACACAAAAGGGTCTTAAGACGGTGTTCGATGAAGCAATACGTGCTGTGCTCTGCCCGATCACTATAGTGAAGCCGAAGCGTAAATGTTGTCTGCTATAATATTAAATGTTCTTCAGGCTCGAGTAATCTCGCTGAAAAACGAGTTTGACAGCACAACTCGCCCGAAATCCCACGAAAGTAATTCCGACTGCCCTCCGACGTTGACGCACGTCATATCACGCACAAAAGAACATAGAACGGAAGGCGAGCGACGGAAAGCAAACTCGCGTTAGCTAGCCGTTCAGTATTTCAATGGATGCGCGAAAATTAAAAAACAAAATGGGAAAATTAACACTAAGCGAGAATAAGGGGGGAAAAGAGCGAAAGGTTCCACGAGTCGTTATTGGATACGAGCAGTGAGTCCCTGCAATTATGCAGAGAAAATGCTGAGATATAACGCGATTCTGTACAGTATATTAGAGTATATGTATATGTATATGTATGTATATGTATATATACATATATATATATATATGTATATATATATATATTAATAATTATTATTAATTCTTCATGAAACGGTAAGAAAATAATACATAATTAAAAAAATCTACACATTCACGCTCTAAACTAGAAGACTATATGTAAGTTGACCGTGTAATTTCTAGGTTAGAGTGTAAGTATGCATCAAATGTCCGAATCTCGGATTGACTTGTCGGGGAGCAAATATCATGTGTCGAAATTGTCGAAAATACCATATATAAAAAAAAAATGAGCGAATGAGCGCGCGTGCATGTGACTGGGAGCGAGTCAATTAGTGAACCGTAACTGATAATAATTGTACATATTTAATTGCTGGAGTTCAAACTTGATCCTATCGATATCGGCTATAACCGTAAGCTAATTAATTGAAGCTAAATCGAACGTTACTTGTTTCTTTTTTTAAATATATATCAAAGTATATATAGCAGCGAAGCCACGGTTGAAATGTTCGATGTAATAACATACACGTATTTGCTGTGTTTCGTGCATAAGTCGAAGTATTGGTTCGTCGATAAAGAAAACAAAGTAAAAGTACATAATAGATATTGTAAACTAAATTTGCTTTATTAAATGGGTGTTTATTAAATTGAGTTTTTACGCCGCCGCGTCGAAAAACGAGTCGATCGTGCAGGCTACCTGCTCCGGCGTATACTTGATGTACTTAGCTGGATTCTTGGAGAAAGCAGTTTTGCGATACTTGGTGTAAAAGCTGGTGTACAGCGGTATCAGCGACTGGTGAAGCTCCTTGCGCAGCTCCTCGCGCAGTCGAGCATCCGGAACAGAATAAGCGCGCTGACACTTGGCCGCTTCTTCGAACTCCCTCGTGAAGCCTGAGAATCGCTCCTTCAAAACTTTGCCGCCTAAAACTAAACAATTATTGATTTTTCTGAATGTTCGTCAGTCTCCACGTAATGTCTAAAACTACAACGGTATTAAAATAATGTACTATTAAATTGCTAGTCAATTGTCGATTACGAAACTAATTGCTCATTTAAAAGGATTTTATTGATTGGTCTTTAATGTGATGATTATGAATGCAAACTATAGTTCATTTCATAGTAAACTATAAAAGATTGAAATTTTTGTTTATAATCAATTCAAATTTTACAATATATTGATTGACGTGTCTCCTGAAATATAAACCCCTTTATTTTGGTGTAGATTTAGAATTTATTGACTGTTTTGCCTTTATAAACGTCATTTATTTTAAATGAGCAAAAATATTTTCAGGAAATGTAGATAAAATTTTGAAACATTGACTAAAATGATTTAATGCAGATTTGATGACTTGAACAATGATAAATGTGAAACCTAAAGACTTCTAATTAAATACTATATACGATTTATTTATAAAAATTTAAATTTTTTACTTTGAAATGAAATTTTATATCAAGGGCGTAGTAACTAAAAACAGACAATCGTGTATGCAGGCAAATCTTTCCTTGTAAAGATTTAAAATTGAATCAAAAATTATTTTTTACCTTATTTACTTGTTTTTTGTTTTTTCTAAAAAGACTTATTGGAATTTTCATATATATATTGCAAAAGCAGTAAAAAGAACTATATGTAGAGTACATTTTTTCTACGACTTAGGTATTCTGTGATGGTTTTTTTACTTCTAACCCTTTATTTTATAAATTTTAAATGCTCGCATATTTAAAATGTTTTACTGTTACATGGTTTACCATGCGCTTCGTCCGCGCGACAGCACAAGACAAGAAAAAAGATTTAAGACAAAATTTTATGTAACGAATTCATTAAATATTAACTATTTTGTTAATGAAATCTTAACTTCTTTTTATAGTCATTGTAACATATAATTTAATGAACTTGGTTCATGATAATGTATATTTTATTTTGACTATATACTGGTATGTCTATAAAGTGAACGGAATTTTGTAAGGTTTCATACATTTTACACAACTTTATACGACTTTTAGACACAGTTTATAGAAACATATCTGTCATTTGTATCGTTTCTTTATCGGTAGGGCAAACACGATAAAATCGCTGTAATAACAGCACTTTAAGAAATGGATACTCACCAGGCTCGTCGCTGGATTGTTCAATGTGCGCCTTTACCTTTGCAAAGGTTGCGGTCACATAATTTGTTCTGTCACGGGCAAGGAGATCCTGATACATTTCGTTTGCGGTAGGCTCTGCCAATAAAAGAAGTTCCATCAGAGAACTTCGTCGTAGTGCGTTGATGACGTAATTGTGATTGTTCAGACGAAAGAGGGCTCGAAGAGCAGGATCGGAATACGACGTGTCGCTTTTGCTCACTAAAGCCAAATTCAACAGCGCCAAAATTCTTTCTGCAAGAGAAAATTAACGATTGAAATTTTAATCAAAAATTTATTCAAAAAACTTTTGTTCCTTTAAATTAATCCGAATGTTGCTTATGAAATACATGTTGATTGTGTAGTCTGGAATTTGTTTAAAAACTGTTTTTCCTTTATTCATAATTACACTTTTATTATAATAATTTAATAAATGAAAAATTAATGTCGGATACAAATTGTCAAAATATTCCGAAAAGTTATACAATAAATAATTAAAAAATACTCAGTGTCTGGAAACATTTTTCTCTTTTAAATTTTCACGTTTGGTCATGAAGATTAATTCATTTATTTAAGGGTCAAATATATAACACACGTATGAAAAAATATAGACTGAATATAAAAATATTTAGTTTACATTATATTTATGAGCATCCTACAAAGGAAAAAAGGAAGGGAAATTTACTCTTGAGTCTTATTGAAAAATTGAAACGTGTTTTTGTTGGTACAGACTTTGTGTGTGTTAAATGTATAATTTTGCACATTGCTTTCTCTTTTTCTGTACTTCATTATCTGTATATAAAGTTCTATGAACAAAATATGTTTCGAAATTAGGTTTAGATAAAAAAAAATGTATAGATCACTTACTCGTATAGATGCCTAAGACTACCCGATGATGAGCAATATCTTCGGATTTTGGAGCACTGCTGGATTCCGTTTCACCCTGCCCTTGAAGAACGGCACCAGCAGTGTCTGCATATTCTACAAGTTGTTCCAAGAATACCAAGACATTGCTGGTACTTTCAGCGACTGTACCATCTTTTGGCAAAACTGCTCCAGATTCATTACGGACTGTTTCACCGAAACATTCCAGTGCTTGGGCTCCCTTGTAAATTTATTATATAATCAATTATTAAATGTAGAGATTACATTATTCTTAATATAAACTATTCAGACAACTCAGGATCAAATTTTACTCGATAATTTAGGCAACGAAAACAAGTATGAAATTAATTTGTTTGTCATCATGATTTTATTATTAAAACTTACCGTATCATTGAGTGTCTGAATAACTGAAGCGAATTTCGATCGTAGTGCATAATCACAGCCTTCAACAGTTCTTTCTAAATCTGGCTTTAGTTCTCCCAAATGTTTCAAAATGGGAAAAACTACGAGAACGGCTGAAAAGTCTCGTCTAGCAATGCACCGTTTGGCTCGAGCAGCTATATTTTCTCCATCGTGAGCAACGAGATCCATAGCATCTCTGACTGTGGCTTCGAGGACTTGTGGCTGAGAACTTGGAGGAAGAATTCGAGCGACCAATGCACGTTCTGCCTGCATCAATTTGTGCAAACCAGCAGTAAGGAGAAGGTAATTTTCCATTTCCTGTTCGTCGGGAGCAGTATCATCAGCAGTATGACCGATGGTAGATGCTGTTTTCTTCGATGGAAATGATAAACCGGTAGTTTGTGATGCTTTCTGCAGCATTTTACTTGCTTTCTTCTCGAGAGCATACTGCAGCCTGCGTGAAGTCCTGCGACCTCCAGAGTCAGATACTGCCAATGAGTGACGATGCGCAAACTTTGTACGCTAAATATTGTAAAATTAATTAACAAAATTCTTTTTTCTTTCGCTTTATAGGAAAAGTAGTACCCGCTTTCATATATGTATATATATAAATATATATAAATAATATTCTGAGAAATAACATCTTATACACTACCAGCATAGGACTAGAAGCATGCGTGCTGCCACCACTGGTGCTTCTCTGATGTTCTTTCATCAACTGCAATGATCTCAAAACAATAGCTGAACGGACAGTATCATAAAGTTTAGCATGCCTTCGATGTCCCCTTTCTTCCAACCATCCAGCAATTTTTATCAAATCGGCTAAAGCACTTTCAGGCAACTGACATAATGATTGCGGTGCATCTTCCCCACTGGTATCTTCATCAGAACCAATAAGGTCTAACAGAACAATGGGTAACACTGGCTTACTCTGTCTGGCCAATATATCATGAAATTCAGCATATAAAGCTTCTAATCCAATGCCAAAAAGTGTCGATACGTTTTCCAACTCTACAGAGCTTGGGTTGTTCTTCTGAAAATATCGTTGAGCATTGTACAAACGATTCATGGCATCGAGAAAACAATCCAACCCTCTTGCTCCATTTGGACCACCTCGGACTGTACCCTCAACCTCTTGACAAACTCCATAATAGCCAATAGCATGATCTAACACCGTTAGTGTTTTCTCAATATCTAAATAAAAAATCGAATTATAAGATAAGAATTTTCAGAAAATATATATGAATTAAGGTAATTTTATATGTACTCTGCTGTTGATTCTGAAGGTTTCCAGTCTCGTTGTATACTGGCAGAATTGTTCGTCGTAAAGTTGCCAATCTTTCCTCTAATGATGATAAGATCGCAACCATACCCTTAGTCAACTGGCGATTACGTTCTTCCGCTTCTTTGAAAGCTTCGAGAGCAGCTACTTCAGATTCCAGTTTACATTCAATTTCAAACCTTTTTTCCGATGTGTCACCAGGTCCCAAATTTGCCATAGCTACTTAAAGTAATGCTATTATAATAATATTAATTACTACAAGATATGCACAAAGTGCATATTTGATTGGTATGCATATCTTATTATAAAATGGTATATTTTTCAATACAAACCAGCTTTCTATGTCACTCGTAACTGTAGACAATGATGACTCACACCTACTATTTGTATGATATAAATAAAAATATATATAAAAATATATATATGTGCACACAATTTTACAATATGTAAACAGCTGAACAACACATATTTTTCTGATGAAATTATTAAATCCGAAAAATATATATATATGTATTATCAACAGACTCTTTATGTCTTAATTCATTTGGTATCTCTCCGGTGTCTTTTACATTTGTTCAAGATTTGCAGAAGTTATTGTAAGACACTTGTAAAAAACGACAATTTATAATAACATAATATTATAGAAACAAGTATTTAATTCGATCTGTACAATGTCATGATCGTCATTTGCATCATTTGACAAGCATATCTGACAATTCTGACGTGATAATGGTGACATTCGTGACATATCTTGTCCGAATGGCCCCCCTCTACATCCGCGCCCTCCGCGCCGCTCTTTTGGCGTTTGAGAATGAAAGTTGCGAGAGAGGGGAAGAACATGGTATAAAACGTATAAAATTAGGGAAAAGAAGTGCTGCCCTCTCGTAAACACGGAAAAGATTTGAAATGGTACCAATCGTCACAAATCTTAAAAGTACATATGTATATATCTATAAGTAAATCTAATAAAATGCAAGCGTTGTTTACAAATTTATACATTACATATATATATATATATATATATACCTATATGTATATACTTATGTTTTAAAGGATACTGTGATGTGCTTGTTACTTATACATTGGCATAATATTCTAAAATATATATGCATATATATCATACAATATGTATAAAATATGCATAAATATATATATACATATATATTTTATGTTCAATTTGGCGTAAAAATGTGAGTTGTGTGCTATAATAATATAATACTTCGACATGTATAAAATTTTGAAGGAAAAGTGGTAATTGAACGTGCCCTGAAAATACCGACTTTTCTTTCTTTAAAAAAAGAAAAAAAAAACAATCGACGGTTCGGTCGTCATTTGTTTATTATCCGTCAGTCTCTCAAAATTCCCAATCGAGTTCGTAGAAACTTGCTTGTAAACACATTGTTATTTCGGAATGGACGAAATATTTGTGAATGGGAGCCCGGGAGTCTCATCAAGAAGTTCGTCGCCGTTGGTTTCGACCGATTTTGGTTTGGGATCCTGCAGGAACCTCGTCAAAACATTGGAAAGAGGTGTAAGGTTATTATTTTGTTTACTAGCTTTTTTTTGCGAATGTACCAAATATTACCGCGTTTATATTTGATTGCGCTGTGTATATACAATAAAATTATTGTTATTTAATTGCCGAGTGTGAAACGTAATTGCCTATATAAACCTCTGATAATTAAAATTTGCGCAACTTTTAGTGACATAACCCAAATACGAAAATGGCAGAACTTGTCCGCACATTTTGGGTCGTTTGCGGGTTGCTGAAATGTGTATATTTATATTTATACATAAATAATTTACCGGTGTAGTGAAGGAAACAGCGAGCATCTGCCATTACGCGGGAAAATATATATTTTGTATACACATATATATATGTATAGAAAAATTAAATAATTCCGAAATGCAAAAAACTTTTGATGATAACCTAAAATTGGAGCGTGTTGTATTACATATTTATATATTTGATTGTCAACCACCAATGTCTTCGTTATTTGTTACCGCTAAACAAAATGTATCACAAATTTGTTCAATTTATGGTACCGAATCGTTACTGGTACAAAGTTGGGTAAAATGTACTCATCTGCTTTAAGCGAGTTCTAAAGTAGAACAGTTACCGACTTAACCTCGAAATAATAAATAAATATAATGATTGAAACGTTTTTTAAAACATTTGGGCCCTGGAAGGGTGATTTAACATAACGTATGAAATTCGTCAAAAAAACTGATCTGAAAATCATGTAAAATTAAGTGAAAACTTTTGGAAATAAATTGTTGTTTAATAAAACAGAACTATTATTGTTTCCAAAAGTTGTCATTTAATTTTTAATGATTCTTGCTGGTACTTTTTTGAGAATTTCACATGTTACAAAGAATCACCCTTCCAGAGCCCAAATTTTGAAAATGCATTTGAATAATTTTGTTATTTTTATTTTTATTGTCGAAATGCTCGACCCCTTAAGGGGGTTCTATAGTAGAACAGTTACCGACCTAACCTCGAAATACGTAAAATGTAAATTATAAATGACTGAAACGTTTTTTCAAAATTTGGGCTTTGGAAGGGTGATTTGATATGACATATAAGGTTCCTCAACAAAATTCCACTAATAATAATGAAAAATTCAGTG
>JAPYZR010004323.1:0-22188 GCA_030522945.1 Trichopria nigra | reverse complement strand
AGAGAGATCCCGCGAGTTAAATCGATTGGTCCATGGCGAGTGGCGGGGGGGGGGGGGGGGGCAGTTAAGATGGGGAGCTCCCCTATCGGCGCCCGAAAAAAAAATCACGGGAAAAGCGCGCGCAAATCCGCCGGGCCCCCGCAAAGGGTGTCCCCGCTTTTCCCGGCCCCCCCCCCCCCCCGCCACTCGCCATGGACCAATCGATTTAACTCGCGGGATCTCTCTCTCTCTCTCTCGCTCGAAAGTCGACGAAATTTATCGCTAATCTTCGCGAAAAAGCCAAACGACATCGCGAAAAGTGCGGCGGAAAGCCGGTGATTATTAGCCCCCAGGGAGCGCTTACGCGGGAATTTCCATCCGCGTCGCTCGGGTGGAACGGATGGGTCGCTTTCGGGGATGTCGGTAAAGTACGTTATAGTTAACGGTACGTGTATACGTTGAAATGCGGCTAATTTTCGTTCCGCATTTCATGGTAGATGTCAAAGTACCTGATTTATTTTTACCAGTTTAACAGTTTCGTCAGTCATTTTTGTTCCTGATGACAGCTAGTTAGCTTTTTTATTTTTTGGTTGGTTGGAAAAGATTAGGGTCGAAGTCGTTTTGCATAATATTTGAACAGTTGATTGTTCTTGCTATACCTTTTTTTAAAAGGTCGGTAATGCCGGCATTTCACTTATAAATGTACATTTATTAATAAGTAATTATATATTTTACCATTTACGGTTTTAATTACATTTACTTATTTTATCGACTGATGGTACGATCCCGAGGAGCGTGACACATCGGGTCCTGGCCGGGATCCCTATTAAAGTAAGGGTTCCGGCTGGGGCCCAAAGTGTCACGCTCAAAATTCTACTAGGGATATTTATAAAGTAAACCATTTTATATTTGATATTGAATTTCAGTCGATAATACAGACCTACGTTGTACATGTATTTCATTCTCATCGTTTCTGATATAAACTTTTTTTTTATCAATTCGAATTGATCTATAGTTAGTAACACTAGAAATGTGAATGTGTCGGTACCATTTTTACCGACCTATTTCGTGGTAGATCGAGTAATGAAACACAATTTTTCGACTATAGTGTAATCGCACAATTAAAAAATTGTTCTAACAGTCGATAAAACAGACATTCAAGTGGTAAAATGTCGACAAAAAAATGAGTAAAGATTATTTAAGGAAGATTGAAGATATAAAATAGTTATATTTCACGCTATCATCTGTTACTGTTTTTTTTTCGCGAATATAACTATAATGAAAACATTTATACAATGGCGAAGATAAATGAGGCACGTGTACAAATCGCGATATTCGCTTCTTGATGTAGGTATTTTCAAATGGCCTACATACGTCTTTCATTCGGGTGCTACGACCTGTTACAATAGAATCGAGATATCTGGCTTGCGATTCTCATTGACGCAAACTCGCAGGGACCTTATATAGTCCACGTACGAGAAGACTCGTAAATCTCGGGGGCTTTATCCTCTCTTTAATTATTTTTTCTCTATGGCGCCACGAACGCGCAGTTTCTACCTTTCGCGAATCGTTCCTGATGAATTTGTCAAATGACGAAGCACACCGTTACGTCGGCATTATTAATATTATTTGTTTGCAAATCAATTTTATCATTTGACCCGGTTTTCATTTTCTATACACAATGTATTACGAAATGTATCGAAATCGAGAAATAAACGAAATGCGGAAAGAAGCACGCGCGTCGATATCGAAATTCAATTTGAAACGAGAGGGATTCTTGATTTTCTAAAAATCAATATAGTTGTTTGATATATGAATAATAAATTCCTCGTTAATTTTTTGTTTATATATCTATTGTTTTTAAAATAGTTACCGCGTTGTTGCTTCGATAAAGTCAGCTCCAGTTTTTCCGATACTATGTCAATAATACCGCTACGTTTCCGACGTAAAAAAAAAAACAATATAAAACAACAAAATGTGCATGTCAAAAAATAATGTGGGAGTCCGACGAAAAAATAAGGCTATATAAAAGAGGGAAAGAGGATCAAATATGCGATCACGACTCTCGATTTCGTAATTGCCCCTCGAGCGAAATCGATTATAAATGGCGAGCATCGAAACGTCGAAGTTTTTTGTTTCTTTCTTTCTCTGTATTTGTCAATATCATTCTCGTTCTTCAGTTTTCATCCTCCCTCGGTGGGCGGAAAAGTTTCGAGACTGTGTAGGAGGAGGGAATGGCCCGTTATTTACGCCCGACGAATTTAAATACGCGTTAATCAGCCGAAATCTCGCGATAAAAAAGATTCCGATGGGCACATTGTTGCCTTTTTGATTTCCGACTTCACTTTCCATTTAATAAAACGTTTATTGAGTGCTTCTTTTTTGTACATTCATAAATTTCTCTGAAATTGTAAGAAGGACAACTTTTCGAATCATTTTTCAAATTCGAGTTCAGAAATCAACTTCAATTCACATACTTTCCGCCCTAGGGATCGAATTCCCTCGCTAGAGCGACAAATGAAGGACGCAAAATGACACTTTGATGCTCCATGGATAAAGTATACCTTAGAAAATAAACAATGGTATTGGAAAAGTAATTTTGGGTGTAATTTTCTGTTTATTCCTAATTGTTTACGACACGTTCAGCGACGGGACAGTATAAAATGCTTCACTTTCAGACCTCGGGATGCAATGTGATGCTGTTTTCAGTTACAAAGTCGAGTTTTCGTCGTTATTTTCAGACATCTTTTCCTTATCGCGGAATTGCGTAACAGTGCATCGAAAGTGTCAACTTTTGTGATTCATGCGTGTGACTAACGTCGTTAGTCCCGCACGATGAATAAGGCGAGGAGGAATATAATTTTCGTCATCCGAGCTCGTAACAGGCACAAGGAAACACGGTATCCTCTATTCGTGGAATCGTGAGGCATTGTACACGCGAGGAATTCAATAATTATTATCGGTAATGGGAGAAGTATACGAGGCTTAATCCAATTACGCATGTAAGAAAAGAAAAAACCTTTCGATGCGACGATACGTAAAATGATGCGACAGTATCGATTGTTGCGTTTAATTGCTTGCAATTTCATCGAAGTACATTAAGGAGACGACATTTGAGAATCTTCATAATGTTCAACTCGGGTAAAAGCGCGTTTATACTAAAATCTGGTGAAAAAGAAAAAGAATACGTTGTACACATTGATTCCGAAACAATTTTTAATATCGCGCGGCCGCACGCAGTTATCGCAGTTCGCAATGGTGGGAATACAGTTCCCGAAGTCGCACGAAGATGCCCGATGTTCGGGTTGTTTCGGTTCTTTTAGCACTCCCCACCCCGCGGTATACCCTATCCACATAGAGGAAGTTAATGCGTTCACCAAGTTGTTTTCCGCGTTTTATAGAAAAAGTAGTGGATTTCAGGCGTGGTTTTACCTAAGGAATAGGTATAGAATTGAAAATCAAAATATCTTTTAAGTATCATACGAGCGGATAAACTCGAGTTTACAGGAGAGACGATGAAGTTCTCCCGATTCTCCCTGTCTCTCTTTCGTTCATCTCTCCCCCGTCCAATGCGTAAATCGGTCCTTCTCGCACTCTCGCATTTCCTCGGCACGTCCCTTACACCCCCTAAACCTCACACCAACCAAGCGTGCACGATGTACTTTCTGAATAATAATCAGCCGCACATTCAGAGTCTTCCCGCGCCTGCACCGAGTGTCCCCTTTTCGCCTCCGTCTTCTTCATCTATACTGTGGCGTCGTCGCGCTGCCGATGTTACACACCGAAGGGATGGGATGGGATCCGACGTGGGCGCTGCAGTAGGTGCCGGGGATTCTCGTAGTAGCATTATCGTCGCTAATGAATATTCAGTTCAGGTCGATTCGGCCAATGGCGAACTTGGGCCGCTCTCTATCTCCCTCTCGCGGGAACTTTCAACTTTTTTCGCCTCTCAACGATTATGTCTTCTTAAACACGAGCTTTATACTTGGGCTTTTTTTTCCTAATTATCGGGCGTAACTTTATTTAAGCTTCCTTTAATACCCCATATACGGGGGAATAAAGGTTGCCAAAATATATATAGCTGTCGTTATATTCTAGCCTTTTATGACGTTAAAACGATGATGAAACAATAACCAAATATGTTTTTTTTAAACATTAATTAAAACAATTTTAAGCACCTAAAACGAATTTCCTAGGACGGATTCTACGGAGCGAATTCTTTGAAGCGATCAGGACGAAAAGAATTCGTCGAAACGACATCGCCTTAACGAATTCGCAAGAAAAAAAGGTTCGAAAAATTCATAGAAGCACGTTAGCCGAACGAATTTCTTGGAATTTATTCGGCCTGAAAGAATTCGTCAAAACAAAGTCACTCGAATTGAAACCAAGTTCATTGCGGAATTGATTCGATTGAATAATTCCGCGAAATATAATACCTTGGAATCAGTTCCGTGAATTACGTCGTTGCAATTGGCTCTCGAATCAGTTCGTGTTACAAAGCGACATTACCCACCAAAATATCTTCAGGTTTCGCCTAATATCCGCCTACTGATCGAGAGAACGTACATGGGTCGTGAATAACAAATCGCAACGCCAGGCATTGCCGTTAATCCAGTTTCGTTAGCACGTTGCGCATTCGACGCGCGAATTCTAATCGTTCTCGATGTCCCACTAAGCAGGGGGTGGGGGTGTGCAACTCGGCAACGAGCGCCAAGGGAAACTTTATTGCCCAGCTCTCAAGTCGTTACTCCTGCTTTGCATTTGTTATTATAATTGGGAATAATCGATGCCAGGGCAAGTAACAAGTAACGAGCGTTATGGCGCGGCGGCCTGGCCGGAAATGGATCGGAACAATTACCGCGAACGACCCGCGTACGCTCTACTAATGTGCTACCGCCGCTGCTACGACCCCGGAAGAGACTTACTGCGGCTACGTGTCAGTTGCGTTGTTGCGCACGGGGACTAATTTCGCCAGGGGGACTGCGCGCGCCTTTTCAGGAGATTTTTTTCGATTAGACGAGGGGCTACTTTTCTCGCCGAAGATAAGTTTGGGAAAATGTTGTTGGACCTATTAGAGCGCGCCTGCAGTTTTTTATCGTTTATATTGTCGCACTTTTTAATTGGTCAGAAACTTCCTTATATAATCCTGAAATAAATCTCGGAAATAATTCGTTGAGTAACTTCATGGAAACAATTTATCAAAACAATTCTTAGAAAGTCAATTGGATGGGATGGAATGGAATCGAAGAATAGCTTCCAAGAATAAATTCGCGGAATACATTCGTAAAATTGATTGAATTAATTGATTTGACGAAGAGATCGGCAAGAAATGAATCCATGAATTGACTAGAAAAATATATTCCAAACGCGAGAAGTAGGTTTCGTTAATTGGTTGGAAGAATTGGGTCGTAAAATAGGGGCTATAAATCGATCAAGGAATTGGAGCGAAGAATTCGTTCGATAAATTGGTTCGCCGAATTGCCCCGTCAAATTAGTCGGAAGAAATCATTTAATCTTAGAAAGATTTTGATTTGACTTCTAAGAATAGGTGAAGCACGTGAAAAAGCAGTTTCACGCACTAATTCAGGACATTCAGGCATTCCTAATAAATTACTACTTTCAAAAATCGATTTTTTATTAAAATATACCTGAGCACAGGCGTGTGCTTTTAGTTACGTTATAATTGAAAATAATTCAATTCGCAGAAAGAAATTGGAGCGAGAGAATCGCGCTGCTAGCTGCATATTGAGAAAAGTGTCGGACGACTCGAGCGCGTCTTAAACGTTCAAAGGGCGAAAGCTCGAGGAGCGCTGCATTCGATCCGCCCAGCACTGGGACGTTACATCTCGCTGATAATTTCCGATAAGTGCTCGAGCGTGTTAACTAGAGCAGCCACCACCGTCGGCACCGCCGCGTTCACACCTATAGCCAATGTCTAGTCGTCGTCGTCGACGCGATGGTTCGTGTCGCGTGAATTACGTGCCGCCGATTTTGCATTGTACGGTTCGTGTGGCTCCATGGCCCTGAGCTAAATAAAGTAGACTTTCTCACCTCCGCGGGCAAAAAAAAAAACAACGTGGATCTCCCCGCCGTCGCCAATAGCGGCACGCGTGCGTGTACACGTTTGTGAATGGGTGACGTCATTTATTTTTTTTTCCAGTCGCACAGAGTTATACCTGATGTTTAAATTGTCAGAGCTCTCCGGTGCATCGACAGATAACGGAAGAGAAGTCAACAAGTCGAGAGAAAATGGAGGATTTTTTTTCGAATCTTTTCCAAGGAAACGCAGCACATTTGTTGCTTGCTTTTAATCTAATCCTAGAACTAGTTTCTTCTTGATCGATTCATCAAATCGATCCTGGAAGTTCATTCATATGATCCATATGTAGAATCAAATAAATTCGTAGGAATGATTCGCGGGATGAATTCGTCGATTCCATTCGATGAATTCATTCAGGATTCAGTTCGTAGAATCTATTCGTGGTATCAATTCGTGGAATGAATCGGTCGAATTCAGTCGTTGAATCTAAAAAAAAATTCATGGAAACGATTCGTGGAACCAATTTTCCACATAAATTCATAGAAGCGATTCATCGAATCAATTCTTTGAATGAATTCGTGGGAGCGATTCGTCGAATCAAATAAATTCGTAGGAATGATTCGCGGGATGAATTCGTCGATTCCATTCGATGAATTCATTCATGATTCAGTTCGTAGAATCTATTCGTGGTATCAATTCGTCGAATGAATCAGTCGAATTCAGTCTTTGAATCTATACGTCGAAAAAATTCATGGAAATGATTCGTGGAACCAATTCGTCACATAAATTCGTAGAAGCGATTCATCGAATCAATTCTTCGAATGAATTCGTGGGAGCGATTCGTCGAATCCATACGTCGAATATATTCGTCGAGTCAATTGCTCGATCCAGCCGTGGAATAAATTCTACGAATAAATTCAAGGAAACGATTCGTTGAATCCATTCGTGGAATGAATTGGTCGAATACAAGTCACGGAATCAATTCGTCGAATAAATTTATGATAACGATTCGTGGAATGAATTCATGACACGAATTCGTCGGATGCATTCGTAAAAACAATTCGTCGGATAAATTCGTGAGAAGGAAATATCGAAAGAAAACGGTTTGAATTCTTTTTAGAATTGCTGTATATTGGCGATGAATTGCAGAAATATAAATTCTCCTTACGAACCATATTTCGTAAAGAAGAAAAGGTAGAGAAAAGATGATAAATCTGTTTCGGTGGCGAGAAACTCGCAAAGTTGGTTTACGCGGCGTGGGGATTTCCGGCGGTCCCTCACCTGTTGGTTGGTTTCATTCTCGAGTTCGTTAATGTAATTAGCTGACTCAGGTGCTGCACCGCGCTAACTCTCCCTATGCCCGATTTTTAGCCGCGAGCGCGCTAATTAAATCAACGGTTTAGCGATTCAAAGGGGAGTCCGGGGTGTGCGTGAGCGGAAAAATCGCAAAACTAGGAAATTCGCCCTTTGCCTAATTGTAAATAACTCATTCAGAAGGCTGTGTTCGTTTAAAAGCGCTGTTTTCGTAATACGCTTTCGCGTTTTTCTGAATGGGCAGTGTTTCGATTTTTATGATTATTTTCAACGCTGTATATTTTTTCTAGTTATTCGTGTGTACGCAGGTGCTGCTTTTGCGCAGTTAAACGCTACTTTGTAATCTCTGTGTGTAAACGTTAATAAACAAACGCCGCGTCGTTTCGGTATATTCGACGCTGGACGCCACCACGGCTCATAAAAATTGCAGAACTTTGGAACATGTACAAGATTGGCGTATGTTGTTATTATTTTTCTCTCTGATGTAAAATCAAATATAGTTTTTTTTTTGTTTTTTTAATTTAATTTCTCATTATCCACGATATAATTTTAAAGAAGCCATGATGAGGTCAGTCACAGATTAACACACACCCATTGAACGTCGAATAATAAAGGAGAAAAGGAAGGAACTATAATATTTTTTTTATATTACAATCGAGCGCGCAACCTACCGTGACCTTAATTTCGGAAGTTGCATCAGCATTTCCGACCAACACATTGTTTATAAATGAAAAAACAGAAAAAAATAGAGGGCGATCTTATACCTCGTTGGAGAGTTCGCTAAAGGCCGGAAGTCAGCCCCGAACATCCTCCTGCAGTACTGCAATAAGAAGCAGAGCGCGTGAAATTTCAGGGGCAGAGGATTTCCCTCACAGGGCCCCCGAGTTTTCCCACAGTGGCGAGCATGTGTATCCTGATATTTGACTTTGCAATTAGTGCACCTGCGCTACTTACATACGTATCATCACGTGTATCGGCCACCAGTGTACACGACGCTCGATGGCTGGTCTGGCGTCTTAACGTATAAGGGCGAATCTGCGAATTTGTATCGCTTCGTCGTGTTTAAACCTAACCCAACCCAAGTTAAATACCTCTTTCAGGTTGGCAGTGAAGCGGCGCAGACACGCGAGCGTAATGAATAACAATGCGAGAAGAGAAGAAGAGCAATTTAACGCGATTCGCCGTGCATATTACGGATTTCTGCCGTCCTGAGTCTATGGCCCGTGAAAGAGCCGGTTGTTACTTTTCACGCATACCTCTTGAAAAACGATTACGCCGTAAACGCGAAATATGTATGAAGTAGTGGCATTTTACTGTCGTTGGATTTGGTTTTACGCTCGTGCTATATGTGATTCATAACATCAACCGATTCCTAAAATCAATTCTTGGAACCAATTCTTGATATAAATTCTTCTGATTCATCAATGGTAATTGGAATTTCTAAACGTGATGCAGTTGGTAACAACAATTCTTCGAATTAATTGTAAGAACTAATTCTAACCAATTTTTCAAACCAATTCTTCGAACCAATTCTTCGATTAAATTCTTCGATCTAATTCTCGGAGACAATTCGTCGATCAAATTTTTTTTAAACCAATTCGAATTTCCCAATAAAAATAGTAAAGCAATTAAAAACATTTCTTTTATCAAAAAAATAATTGTCGTTATTCCAAGTGATATTACACACCGACGTAAAAAATAAACACCGCTTGCATGGGAGATTTCAAATAACAGAATGCGAGGAGCGGCTTTACACGCGCGAGACTTGCCAAAATAATGCACAGCAGACAGTACAGCAGACTCGAGGAAGAAAATAACAAATGCCAGAGAAGAAGGGGGCAAGAAATTTCCTGTTACGTAAATAGGTGGTGGGCGTACGCTTAGTACAAAGATGTGCAATAAGTTGGAAACGCTCGATTATAAGGATATAGCTTCTGCAGAGGAAAATTGCGGAGAAGATACTAAAGTATGTTTGCGCTGTATTTAAATGAAAGTGAAGATCGCGATATGCATTATTATGTACTGGAAGTGGATTTATTGCCCGTGTAATAATAATAAATAAGATATAATAATTCGAAATGTTCGACAAAAACGAATTCAAAATATTTCGGAAAGCAATTGCCTGAACAATTTTTTTATTTTTTAATCGTCTAAGGAATAACAAAGATATTATTTTCCGCCCCGCCGTAGAATGATTTGTTATCGAATGAGGGAAAAATACTATAATAGAGTATTCTAATGTTTACCATTAGAGTGCTCGATAATTGCGCGTGATGAAACTTTTTGCGCAACGAGGAAAAACTAATTGGCATAATTACACAGTATCAGGAGAAGTAGAATGAGCAATTAAAAATGTTATTAACGAAAAGAAAAGGAAGAAAACCCCCCACGAAAATTAATAAAAAAAAAAAAAAAAAAAAAAAAAAAAAAAAAAAAAAAAAAAAAAAAAAAAAAAAAAAAAAAAACTAGGCTCGACATATAACGTAGTATCTTTCTGTGCTCGTCCGTTCAAGAGCCAAAAAACTCCGCGGCGGGGATTGTGATCCAAACCATGACCCTTGGCGCTGGCCTTTGTATTTATTGCTTTGTTTACTTTAGCGGCGACTGCAACGGCTCTAAAACCTTCTATAATGCAATTATGAATGATCACGATTCACATTGAATTCTGGTGACACGATTTCGAGGCGTATCAGGCACGAAGCGTATAGGGATGTGATAATTTCGTATTTGGGCGATAAAATATTCTATAAGGGGCCCGAGTGAATAAAAAATGCATAAAAAAGAAAAAAAGTCGTGTTTCATTATATCTAACGTTTTTAATAGTTTCGCGTTTAATAAAAGAAATATGTATATTCGCATTTTAATAATAATTCTTGTTGATCACAAAGAGCAAAAGAATTCGAATGAAATGTTTCTCATTGTATAGTTCACAGAATCGTTTATTCCTTTATTATATCGGGATTCCACAATTTTGTTTTAATTAAAAATGAGAGAATAATTTGAATGTTTGAATAGAAATGCATTTTTATATGACTTTTATTCCCATAAAATTATTTCGTTCGAGCGGGTATTATTACCGGACCGGTTTTCAAATATAGCAAAAAAAAAAAATCAATTCGGCAAACTAATTCTTCGTATCAATTCTTCGTATCTAGTATAGTCTTTGAATCAATTCTTAGTATAAATTATTCGTTTTAATTACGCGTATCAATTTTTCGAACAAATTCGTCGAAATGGTTCGTCGAGACAATTCCCCGAAATAATTCGTCGATTTAATTCTTTGAACCAATTCTACGAATTTCGCAAAAATGAAAACAAAGAAACGGTTCGATTGACTGAACCAAAATGGACGAAGACGTGACGTTATATTTTTATAATAATTACAATCGTGAGCAACGATCTTTTATCTCCAATTGAATTTTTAGAATATCACCGTTCGTCCGCAACGACTTTTATTTTCCTACGATGTGAATAATCGAATATTTGAATAATCAATCGAGCGCATACGGTAGTCGGTCTTTTTCGATAAAGATTTAGTCATAAGTAAACATTAGAGCCTAACGGACATCGGGGTAGAAATATTTTTGCAAATTCTACTGGAGTCCATTTTATGTAAATATGACGTTCTATATTGGCACTTTGCATTATATATATATCGAATGAGTTTTTATATCGTAAAATTAAATTTAGTAATGGCATTGCTCGAAACAATACAGTTGTTTTCATTGTTATTGAAAAATACGGTTCTTATACTTTTGCGGTATCTTTAAAGATTTAATGAATCGAGAATGGCGCATTGAGAGAACTATATTACATGACGTTTGTACAAAGTGAAATTTCCATATCTCTGCCTACCTGTTTTCTGAATTATCATGATGTTTCATCAAATACATATGGAAATGTTCCTTAAAACCCCGAAACCAAGTAAATGGCATGTTTAAAATCCTCTATGGCAGAGTATGTCTTCGAAAATACGTAGTTTCACGCTTAACAGACATCAAAAGCTTGTACAAGGGTGCCGGTATAGTTTCTCATTTACATTGCTAGCATCACATCCTTGATTTGGTGCAGACGCCCGAGCAAGTAAACCAACATCTGGTTTGTTTATTTAATATCCCTTATAAATAGGAAGAGAGGGATCGCGTTCAGACGTCCCAAGCGTATACGCGGAGGGACGTTTTTGCATCTTGGCTTACGAAGGTAAAAGTGAAAGAGAGACGGACGTATAGACGAAGGTAAAAGTGAAGCAAGGAGGAATGGAAATCGATTGCAGCGGAAGAAAGAAGAGGGAGATGTAAGCCTTGGAGAGGGACGGATAGCCTGCTGGTTAGAACGCGAGAGACAAAGACGAAGAACGAGACTACATAGGGGAGATATTTCGAGGAAAGAGGTCAAGTAATAAAGTAGGGATGAAGTGGATGATATGTATAAGACGGAGGCAGCGTTGGGACGAAGGACCATGAAAGTATGAGAGATGAACGGAAATAATCCACGATGAAATATATTAGACGTGTAAATAGTGATGCTTACAATATAGTGGTTATGTAAAATCTGAAATAAACAGTCTGAATATATAATGATTGTAGAGGATTATCATGGGCCTGTTATTGTCGTGAAAAGTAAAATGTTACATTTATCTTCACGAAGGACCCAGCGCGTGTGGATAATAGGACCCATCATTTCCAGCGTTTGATTATAATTTATGCCGAGTTCGTAGCAAAAGGATGTCTCGCGAATGCAACATCGTACCGGAACATATTTTCGTAAAAAGTGTCGTTTCGAGGAGTTTGCTTTACGAGAGCAATATCGGTGAATGTAGGTACGTAATGTGCGCGTGCGCGCAGAGCGATAACTAGAAAAAAATTTGTTTGAATTTCTCATGGGACGTTTACGGGTAGGAGAAGAAGCATTTCTGGCTGGATGGCGTTTTAACGTAAAAGCCCATAGACCGCACTTATAGGCACCGGAAAACCTTCGGTGTACAATTTTCTTCGCAATATACATATATACGTATTCTGCATCCAGACTGACTCCTACGAGGCGTCGGTAGACGCCGGCGCTCGTAAGACTTCGATATTTATTATCGGAATCCCTTTAGTGCCTTTACCCCGGCGATGGCTTTCGCGACACGGCGCAAATACTGTTACGCCTTCGGCAATGTAAACATCGCGCGAATATTCTCCGCGGTAATTCACTTTTTTCCGTTCAGCAACATCATTATCGGCTGCGTCCAACGGTTCGTTAAAGCGTGATGCCATCACAAGCCTTTTGTGACTTTAGGTCCCGAAATTTTTAACGTTTTCTCATTCTTCCTCGATTAATGGAGAGACAATTAGGGTGAACAATTATAAATAACGATTGATCCTGACCGACGACTCCCTTCTGCGGCAAAAGCAGAGCGTGAAAAGTTTTTTCCGACAGCTCCTTCTCTACTTTGCTTTTTGTTTACATCACGTGAAAATCGTGGCAGACGGGTTTCCTCATGCGTGCCGTTCGTCCGTTCGCTTTCCTGGTTCTTCTTTTCACGAATTCACCAAGAAAGTTAGCCCCTCACTTAGAGCTCCTAACTTTTTCGAGCCCTCTCTCCCACGATCAGCCCTCTTTCCCTTTCATACTTCTGCTCTCGTTCCACCGATCGTTCGACGGTATTTCTCCGTCTCACTTCCACTCGTTTCATCGGGTTCCCTGTCTGCAGCTGTCGCATTCGACGAAGGTGCATATACTCTTCATTCTCGCTCCGGTTTTCCTTTCGAAATTGTCGGGATCGATATTCTTCGAGGCAATGACAAGAATCGATAGTCCCGCGGCAAACGTTACAATAGGTTTTTCCGCCGCAGAAAAATAGGCCGACGTTATCTTCCCATGTGTTTTTCGAGAAAACAAGTTAGCCGAAGAAATTTTTTGATATGTATTTTACAAATTTGTTCCGAGAGAAACGCGTGTGGAGCGCAAACGTACATGCGCGGGCGGTTAGGTTAGGCCCCTTGTCGAGCGTTATGATCGATCCGTCGTCAGGGTGGACGTGATCGAAAAGCAAAACGACGTCCCTCGGCTTCCCCGAAAGAAAATCCTCTCTTACCAACGAAATTATAATGAGACTCGTGTAAAAACGTGAGTCATCGGTATTCCACGTTCCGTGTTTAGAGCGTTCCCGAGCAACATGGACGTCGTAGGAATACTATAGAAGGGAGATGATGAGGGAGGCAGGTGAACCAAGATGAAAGCATAGGCGCGGAGTTACTTCTGTATAGGATGTATACTGGTCAATATCTTTCTCCCTCTCTATCTCTCTCTCGCTCAAACACACGTAGACATTTACAGGCTTTCGTATAACTGCGGCTCTCCTCTGTCACCCTTTCATAATTTTGTATTTAGATTTGAAAATGAAGAACGTGAGCTTTAATACGTTTAATTTCGTTTATAGGTTACCGCCTCGTTTATTCTTTCCGAAGGTGGGTAAAAGAGAAAACTTGGGGAAAAGATCTTTATCAATGTTTTGGTGAATTTCCTAATAGAGAAATTGTATTAAAGTAACGAAACCAACGAAAGATTTCTGGTATTTATTACGGGAAATCTTTATATTACGAGAATCCAAATTACGTTATACGAATGACACAATCGGATTTTCAGGAAATCATTATTAGAAGCTTACGTGTAAAAGAACACGTTTTACAAATCCCGTCGTCTTCAGTAATGTTGTATAGATGCGTATCGATTTGAGACTCCATCCCGGGGAGAAGTAAATTCCCGTTTTTCATTTCTTAACGCCTAACGGAGTTTTCTTTTGTACAAATGAATACAGGCCAGGTGGAATTCCGGTAGCAAAACAGCTGACGGAGGATAAGAATACTTCACATGCCAAGTAGAAAATACGTGCATAGAAAGAAATTATTGATTTACATGGAAATATAGTACATTCGTATAGGTCGAGCATTGCCGAGTGGATAGAGTTGGCGCGTAGAGAGTGAAACGTCAGGGTTCGAATCTCTTTTCGGGCGATTACTTTTTTTTTTTTTTTAATTGATTTACGTGCGTAAAAAATTTATAAAAATATTTAAAAAATGAAAATAACTTGAATTATTTGTACTGCGAAAGTAAATGCTGATAATAATATGCAAATCGTTATTGTAAACAAAATAAGTACTATAGTAAATAGATAATTTTAATTGTTTAATTAACGCAATAAAAAATGTTCTGAATGTTCTTTGTGATTAAAATAGAATTGGGTCATAACTAATTTCCGATAATTCGTCTATTATTTGTCCATTTAACGTCTACTATATGTCAACTCGAAATATTTAACCCAAAATACATAAACTCAACAGTTTAAAATAACACAAAAAAGATACGAGAAAGGTCATCGATGAGCAGGCATCTAGACTCTACGACACGTGTAATCTACCGTGTCACTGGATTCGAGCCTCTATTTCTTGACCGTTTTCTAGCGTATTATGACGTGTCCTTCGTCTCCGGAGAGTCGGCGCTGGTTAAGTTTTTTTTTTTTTTTTTTTTTTTTCTAAGTCAAATTTCTGAGTCCCTTATTTTTCTTCGTTTACTACCACAGATCTCCAATCGTTAATTTGCTTTCATAAGAAGTTATTTTCGTGACTTTCATCTGAAAGTACGCTCGCGTCTATAGTTTGGTAATGTTAGACAATCGCGTAAACATTTATTTAAAGAAGGATGAAAGGGAAAGGATAAAAACCAAATTATTCGAACCCTCGACGACGAATTCCAGTCGTTCAGGAACTTACAGCGTTCTTCGAGATCTCCATTATTCCTCGCGTGGATTTCTCACTTTCTCGACTCGCCCGGCTCTTTCGTCTTACGGATCTTCTTTTCCATTTTTCTCTACCTGTTTGCTATGACGCGCGCCTTCTCCCTTTATCCCCTTCGTTTTTTTTTCGCTCTCGATCCTTCTCTGCTCACTCTTTCCCGTCTTTCTCGTTCAGCCCAGTTTCATAATACGGCATTCTCGACGAGTCCGGGCGTCCTAATGGAGTTTGCGTGTAAGAGTGAGACTCGAGGCTTCCTTCCTCGACAGACGCTGGAAAAGGGCACTGAGATATACGAAAGCGAAATCGACACGTCAGGATGTAGAGGAGAGGAGAAGGAATTCCTACCATGCACAGAATAAGACAGCCTCCACGTAGAACGATCGAAAAGGCTTCTTTCGCGCTTGGCGTTAATTTTATTTCGTGCACTCGCGCAAGCAATTGCGATCGAATTACGTGCTAGGTGTCGCAGACGCGCGATCTACTTACGTACCCCATGTTTTTGCTCCTATTGAGCATCCGATGAGAGAAGCCGGCGCTTTATCGAACCCACGAGGAAACGAGTAAATAGCGAAAATCGACATCGAAATAAGAAGTTAGATAAACAAGAATTTGTTTTTCTGTTTTGTTCGAATACACTGTGAAGCTGTTACATGATGAATCTTTGATCGAGAGAATTGTTATTATTGGCACGGTCCGGTTCTTGGTGTTGATCATGGTCATGGTTTTCCTCATGGTCGTGATCTTGTTCATGATCTTGGTTATTTTTATTCATAGTTGTCGCCATCATCGTGGTTAGTAGATTATGATCATGATCGTATTCTTCGACGTCGTCAGTTATAATTTTTGCCATCTTCCTTTTGGTTACTCGATGTATGTCATTAATAATCAAGAACAAGACTAAATGCATTGTTCGACTGATTAAAGGCAATATTTAGGATCACCACAGTTATGATCGTCAGTGTGGCATCCTTTTCATCCTCCTTTCGCATTGGTAAACCTAAATATCTCCTTTTTAGGTTTGTTCGCAAAATAAGTCCCTTATTAAAAGTAATTCCAACCTCCGTAGACCATTGCACTTTTAAAGAATAACAAAGACGCGTAATAAAGCGAGCGACTCTAAGAGGGATGGAAACACTTAGCGCAAGAAAAACCAGCTCGTCGGGAGGGAGCAAAACATTTCACGGAGATAATAAGGGGCTTATTGAAAAACGGGTCATTCTCATTAGTTATTCGTTATTGAACATTTTTCGTTCGTTCTCGTCCGCATCGATGTTCGTTTCACGGTCCGTAAAAATCCTTAAACAGGCGGTAGAAGAGGCCTTTCTACTTTTTTAATGGTAAAGGAGCGGGAAGAATTATGATCGCGGCGGGGGCGGGGGCGAAGATACAAGGGAATCCTTCCAGCGGCGAGCACTCCTATTCTCGCGCGGACTATAAATCATTGCCCGCTCGGTAAAAACGTAACCTCCACGCGGGGATACAGGTACCCGCGTCCGGACACTCGTTAATCCTCGACACCCTCGGTCGAGGACGTGGACCCCGTTTCGCTAGCTTTATTTCCACATCTCTCTCTCATTCTAATACTTTCCTTTTCATTCGCTCTGTTTTTTTATTTTCTATACAGTAATAGAGCCTCTCTTTGTCCTTTTTAGCGAAAGAAATCCTTTTTTATTCTGCATTCTCACTTTGAGCATTTAAAAAACACTCTGGTCGAGAAATTAAAAGCAAAGAAAGAGGGATTGCAATGGCAAGAGAAAGGCGGTAGGGGTAAATAGAGAGTATACGAGAGAAAGACAGATCTATTCCATTGTTATGTTCAATAGCATTTCTCTTCGTCGCACGCACAGGTAGGTCGTCCGGCTACCTCCGTCTACATAGCGGGCGATTCGTCCTGCATTCCATTTCTTTATCCCGCTTTTTAAACCGGTATTCTCTCTGCTCCCCTCTCATTCTCCCCCTCTCTTTCTCTTACTCTCTCAATCTATCTCTCTCGTTCTCTCATTAGATTCAGGTGGTTACCTACCGCAACGGGAATGAGATTGGCCCTCGGTGGATTACATTGCCTCGACGTCATAAACTTGTTTGATTAGTGCTTAGACAAGATCGTTAATTATCGAATCTGGTCTTGTTATATTCTACTGTACGTGTCTTGTTTACGTTCATTTTAAAGGTAGCATTCTTTCCGTATTTTACCATTTGGGTCATCTCCATAATGACGATTATTCACAGCTATTTTCAAGATATTATTGCAAGATTCACCTCACTTGCTGATCCCTCCAAAAAAGTCTTTCCGATAATTTCGGACAATTTAGATGAATTACCAATTTGGTGACAATTTTTCGTCGATTGAATTTCGTATTCTGAAATTGGTAGTTCATGACCCATCGAGTGACTGGGCATGAAATTTCATCTATAAAAGTCACATTTCTCGCGTAGAAGGCTCGCTAAAACGGTCCTTACACTCGACGTAATAATGGTAAATCATTTCTGAACTGATTTAGGGATGCAAAGTAAATGAGGTTTGTGGTTAGAGAGCACCACTTTTAAAGTCATAGCGGTACGAAGGACGTGCGGTTAGCCGCAGTCGAAAGGTCGAGACGGCCGGTGTTGTTTGCGGATAACCTAGGTACGAATCATACTCCAAAGCGTATTGTCATGCAATTGTTCCTTTCTTCTCATTCTATGTCGGCCATATACTTTTATTAGGGCTTTAAAAGTTTAAAGGTGCATAAGGAGACGAAAGTACAACTGAAACGAGTATATATACCTGCGGCCAAAGCAAATCGAATATTTATTGGTTTCTTCATTGTTACGAAAAGATCTGAGCTGTGTGATGATTTCACATACCATGACTGTCTTTTGCATCGGACACGCATCTGTTTTTGCGTAAAGATGCTTGTTTTTATAAAGAGATGAATATCAACAAAAGGAAATAATGAAAAAGAGTCAGGGAATTTATATCGATGGGGAAAATGAGTGATTTTTTTACATTCTTTTTTTACGATGTTTTATCCAATTTGTATTTTTATAAAAGTGTATCTTTACTATATATATTTATTCTCTCTATCTCTCAGTAGTGTAGATGCATTGTAATTTTTAACGAATAAAAGTTTTTCTTTAACTTTCACTAAAGTTATGTGAAAAGCAGGAGTTTCTACGGGAAGTTTGTGGAACAAAACGTAAATAAATCCATCTTTTGTTCTTTCCGATAGATTCAGAAAGACGCGATGTTAA
This sequence comes from Trichopria nigra, assembly GCA_030522945.1. Taxonomy (NCBI): domain Eukaryota; kingdom Metazoa; phylum Arthropoda; class Insecta; order Hymenoptera; family Diapriidae; genus Trichopria; species Trichopria nigra. Next base: position 3,843 of record JAPYZR010004323.1, on the reverse strand, counting down.
AGACGCAATAGTTGAAAGCTTTTACAAATTATAACGAATGATTTTCGGTATTACTTGTAAAATTATTAATAACAATTGATCGACGATGAACAATTTAGGAAAACAATGTCGATTTTCATATTATTGCATAAATGTGAAACTGAAAATATTTCGGAACATTTTTTGACTTAAAGATTAATGAACGCACGAAAAAAATAGTTTACAATAGTGGAACTGGTAGATCCAATATGGCGTAAGTAATTTAAAAAGCACCTGCTGACGATCTTTAAATACTCATTTTTTAAATATAATTTGTAAACATATTAAAAGATGTAGTATTCAACATATATTGTAGTTCTATTCGAGGTTGCAGAGATCGCAAGCGGCCATTTTGTTTAATGCTAAAATGCAAAATGGAGGTCACTTTTCTGATTAGATCTTCAATTATATAAATGTCAATAATAATAACGAATTAATTCCCCGTACTCGTACACGAGTAACGATTTAAAATCGTCAATAACGAATGAAACGTAAAAAATTGAGAATTCAAAATGGCGGATTCAGTATGCCAATGGGCAATTATTTATCCGGATTTTCTTCGCGAGCTCTATTATTTTAAAGCGTAATAATGATGTGAAATTTACTTTTGAAATAGCGGCGAAAATTATTGAATTTGATTTCGCCGTAAAACCTGTAATTCAAAATATAACTACAAAATGGCGAATTGATATTACGAAGGGCTACAATTGACATTATTCAATGAAATAATTTAATTGGATTAAATTATTTACCATGGTAATTTCCGGTCGTTACGAAATTTACATTCTCAATTGTTCGTCCCGTTTGACGTAAAATGAATTTCAATTTAAATATGGCGTGCTGAAAATGGCGAATGCTAAGACAATAATTTAAAATTCAATACAGCAAAATATGGATGATTTAAGATGCAAAACGGTCGTTGTATTGGTATTGCATTCAGTGTATATGACAACGTCCATAAAATGTTTTACGAGTCTCTCTCTCTCACTTTCTCCCCTGTCTCCCTCCCCTCTCTTTCTCACCCGTCTTTCGTTCTTTCTTTATCGACGCCTTTAATTTCTTCGTCTTGTTCTGACAATTCGTATGTACCCTCTGTGCCTACATGGAGTTTTTCACGTCGAAAATTTCCTTCCCGTCATGGGTGGGAAAAAGGAGATGCGAGGAGGAGACGAAGATATCTGTAAGTGTTATTTTCTCCCGGGCATGCACGTACGAGCAGCTCGCACGGACCGTAGATACGTAGAGCGCCGACTTTTTTCCGGCTTCGGTATTTTTACGAGTAAAGTGGTACTCTCTCGACACTTTTCTCCAGAGCGGTGTGCTTTCGTATCTACGAGGGTGCGGCAGGGAGGGAGGGGAGGTTCAGAATAAGAGAGCCTATATACGATGCAAGGCGAAGGTGCACACATAACTCCGCCACTCGTTCTGAATTATGGTCTGCTCTTGTTGCACGTGTATGCCTGTGTGTGTGTATGCACGTGTGTGTGTGTGTGTGTGTGTGTGTGTGTGTGTGTGTGCGCCTACTCGTGGCGGGCGCGGAAAAGCAGGACGAATAAGTGGCTGTTCCTCCATTACCGGCATTACTCGAAATGGCACTATATATACCGCCACCACCGGGGCATTACGCGAAAAATTTAAGGCCCTCAGCACGCCGAGTCCGGCCGGGAAATGAAAATATTTTAACGCAGAAGAAAAACACTCGGATTACGAAGGTCAAGGGTGTCGCGCGTAATTGCGGTGTTTCCTTTTTATCGGGATTATTCGGCGATCTCGTGCTTAAAGTGGCGCAAAAGGTACTTTTATCACACTTTCAGTGCCGTTATATATATGTATGCGATAAGAAAAACATTCTTATATAGAATGGCGAATTGTTCAAAGAAAGCAGAAAAATTGATTTTTAGTATTAAGACGAAAATACGAGTTAGGGAAACGTATGAAAAAAAAAAACTGATCGCTACATTGCGTGACACGTTCGGCCATTTTTAATATTTTCTGTAAATGCGCCAATTACGCGTCACGCAATGCGCAATTACATATTATGCCGCATTACCACGTAATTCATCGAATATTGGAATTGATTCACAGTAAGTGTTATGCCGACTTTTTACGGGGAATTTCTCGCGAAGGACTTGGAATTTTGCAGTATTCTCCAAAGTCGAAGATTGTCACCAAAAATGTACTGGGTGACCTAAACTAAAGAAAGTACGTTAGCATTCTCCGTTTAATTTTGAGTAGAAAAGTTCTTCGTCAAATTTGGATGCGATGTGCGGAATGCAAATGGCGAGCAATTAAAGTTGACCAATCAGAATGCAAGAATTGAGGCACGTGACGCGAGGCATTACCCCCTCCTCCTGTCGTGCGATTGGCTGACGTTCGTGCACTCGCTATTCCAGTTCTAAGCATCGTATGAAAATTTGACAAGGAACTTTATTATTCGAATTTCAATGACGAATGCCCTCGTAAATGAAGCATTCACTTCTAGATGTCGTAACAATTTCTATAAATATAAATAAATAGAAATAAATAGAAATAAAAAGAAAGAAAGTTTGAGAAATTGGGATGGTGTTTAAATAATTGTTTTCGAATTAACGATAATCCGGCCTCTCGAAAGTCGGAAAAATATGTATAATTACGAGTGAAGTATACTCATTGTTCGAAACGGCGAAAATCGTCGCACGTAAAATTTGCACGATCGATCTATCGCCGCTCAATCGAGCGGATAATTCGAAAAGCCTCCTTCGAAGTCCTCGCACTCGGTTATCGCCGAGCCCGAACCATACACCGGATGCCCGGAAACTCAATATTAGAGCCGTTTGATTGTAACGCGCGATTTCCCCCGGAGCCGTTATCCGGGACTCGCGTCATTTCCTTCTCTTTCCTTCGAATCAAAAATTGATTTTCCGCCGATGCGTTCGCCGTGGAGGAATCGCGCGAATTAATAAAATTTATATAATATACCGCGTTTATTAATATAATCGATAACCGATTTTCAATAGTTGTGCAAAATGATTATAGGGAGCGATAGTAGAAAATAGCATCGCGATTATTCGGATTAATTGCCGCATGAATAATGCCGACGATGATAACGATATCGGTATGACTTCTATTACGATTACGACTGCGGTTACAATTATACGTGCGACGTTACAGCAGTAAATCATTCGTACTTAATTGAGCACGGCCAAGTTTGCTGCATTATATCAGTTTCGTAATTTTTGTTTATAGTCTCGCTACGATTGTTTATTCCGGAGTAAACGTTGGGTTAATTAATTGTTATCAACAATTTAGTGACTTCCCTCGGGGACATCAGGGGATGTGCTTGTATAATTGTAAAAGAGTTGAAGGGTGGCTGTGTGTGCTGTGGATGCGAGTAATTGGTTCAAACTGTAGGTGAAATCACTGCGGTGTGTTTCTGTAATTATGGACAGTTATATATATATAGTCTACATATTGGTACATATTGTTTTTTATCACGATATAATGAAAAAGTAAAAATGTAAATAATAAATTATGTGATTTTAATGGATTTACATTACATTTTTATCATTTTAAGTTATTGATAATTTTCATGATAATTTTCAGGACTATATAGTCAGGACTATAGTAATATAGTAGCATAGTACAGTAAGGGATTACAGTGACTATTACCCTAGTAGAAATTAATCTTGGCGCTGTATCGATTCTGCCTAGATTTCCAAGAATAATAACTGGTTCTAGACTGGAAATCTATGTAGCCCCAATATCCGCAGGTAGACGCTTAATGTATATGGGGCCATGATAACAATCTATGTCCATGATCTAAACAGAATCTGTCTAGTTTTCATC
>JAPYZR010004322.1:0-20389 GCA_030522945.1 Trichopria nigra | reverse complement strand
GACGTCATCGGGATGTCTAAGATACATAAAGGGGACGTCCGAGAACGTCGAACCGGACATCCTATAGACGTCCCAGGGACGTCTTAATGTTGTGTGGGAAGTAAAATTGGAATATACTTTAATGTACGTTTTAAAAAATGATTACATAGAACAATCACTTACATCGTATATAATTCCATGCAAGGATTAGTCATATCTAGACATAATAAAGATGTTCACCTGAGTGTTGTTCTTAAACAATATTTTTCTAGAAATTATCGAGAAATTGTCATTATTAATGTCTGTATTTCTTTTAATGCTTTTATGGTAGATCATTTTCACGTCATCTTAAAAAGTTTATGACTGATGCGACTGTTACATCACCAGTAACTTACTGAACATAAACTACAATGTTTGATGAAAAAGTTTCATGTTTTATCATATAATACATTGTTATATCTTGAGAATTCCTGGTAAAAATGTTCCATTCATTACGTCTATATTCTTCTTGCGCTGAAAATTTAAAACACTTGATACATAGGTTCCTGCATATGCATTAGAGGCGATATATTCTCTACTTTATTTCGGAAAACTTCGCCCAACCCCGGTTCTGCTCATTTAATAGTTATAATGCTTTCAATAATTGCTATTTATTCGTTGCTAACTACTTTGAAGCGCGGTACGTACAATTAACAACTTTTGAAGCATCCGATGCAATATCAGTATATAAGTCTACCTCTTTCAAGTATTTGGAGTATACAATATAACTATGAAATATTTAGTAATGAAAATTGATATACTACTATCATCTACTACTTTTTATGCGTCACTATAAAAAGCCTGAATTTTTAAGGTTATTTATTTTTATGTTTCTTGCGAAGTTTATACTGATAATTTAAAAACTATTATAACTTTGAGAAATTATTATAACTCAGGCTTAGAGAAATTATAATAAAGTATCAAATTGTTATTTTAAAGCATGCACAACTTTATTAATTATCTTTAAAATTTTTGTATTTTCTTTTAAATTATTATTATTATTATTATTACTTTTTTGTTTATTTCTATTTATTTCCATTTATTGAAAAATTAACTATCATACTACAACTACTTTAAAGCAATGATCGGATGTGATCGACGTATATGATTGGGTACGAATTAGAAATAAAAAATGAGGATAGCAACAATTATCTGCAGCAAAATAATATTAAAAAAAAATAAGATATACCCAGCAAAAACACAAGTAAATTTATAGATCAAATACATCATTGTTAATTCTTACATAAATGTTTCAATAATGTTACATAATTGTTCCATTGTGATTGAGTGGGTAAGTAATAAACAAAAAGAACTACTATGATTTTTATGAAGAAAACTTCAATCATAAATAAAAGTTAATAAATAAATTATGTTTGCTCATCTGAATTTTTTTTAAGGAATAATTATCCTTTATCTCTTCGATAATACCATTAATAATATGTCACATCTTGAAATGACACAGTATTCCTTACTAAAACGTGATTTTTGGATGTCGACCCTCCTTAATCAGTATTATGAATAGTAGACTTATGACTTGACAAATTTTCTTTTATAATTTCCTTCAGTTTATGAAGCTGCGATGTGGCGTTATTAAACACTTTTATTCATAAATAAATAAAAGGTATGTCAAATACCAGATGACAGAAACCGGTAATCGAACCATCAGGGACTTTTGATGATTCGCAATTCCTCCACTAATAATGGAACTTGACATTTTTTCAAAAACTATTCTCAGTAGACACTATATAGCAGTTTCCGTCTCGAATACTCTTAGTTATTAGCATTCGAATAAATATTTTTCAAATTATGCAAATGGGGATGGTGTGTATACGTGATTATATACCTTTCTTTTCATTTTCACATTTCTCCCATCCGAATGTATGTAACCAGACGTTTATTTGTAACGCATGAAGTCGTATAAAACGTCAAACGTGAGCAACAGTAATCAACAGTCGGAGTATGAATATCTCGTCGTCCGTGAAAAGAATCTTCATTAGAGCCGGAACATTTCGTCGTTCCGACGAGAGTGGCCTTGAAAAAAGAAAAAGAAAGAAACCCCTCCGCGTGTTTAATATTCCGCCGACGAAAAATTGGGACGTAGCCGGAACTGTTTGGAAAAACATTACCCGTGTCTCGAGTGTTGACTCGCCTCTTGCAGACGTCGACCGCAGGGGTAAGAGTGGCTAAAAAGCTCTCCCAGAGTACGATACCCTTTTTCCCGTCGGTCAGAAGGTAGCGGGTGATTTGGTAAGGACGAGCTTGCACGCGTTTGTGCCAAGGTACGGAAGAAAAGCACCACCGAAAGAAGCCGAAGCGTGGCTCCGCCGAGTGGGGGGCTTCGGTACCTCGAAAGCGGAGCGATCCGGCCAACCAGCGGACGCGCCTCCGACGCCCCGCTTCGTCTCGTTTCGGTCCGCCCGGCAGACGGATCAGTCGACGGTGTGAGTTCAGTCCGACCCGGACAGCCGAGCGAGGTAGACGCGTGTGCGAATGCCGTTGCGAACGTTGCCTCCTTATATATCACCGTCTAGTACCGCCCGTGTGACACCGCAGTAGATACGTCGTGCATTCGAAAGCCGACCGTAAAACAACAGACGGTTCACGATCCGTTCCGCCCTCGAAGGTGGTGACGGTCTGGCCGTTCCCGCCTAAAAACTTGTGACCTCCTTTTTCCATTAAATATCGGAAAAGCACTCGGTGGAAATATCACTCGCAGCTTCCACGTTTCCGAGGAAAGAATCCGAGCGAGACAAAAGGAGAGTGATAGCAGATAACACCAGCTTTTCGGAGGTGGAGAATCGATACCACGCCGCGTTGGTGGTTCCTGGGCATCGTTTCCCGCCGACGACATTGAAATTTGAATTCTCGGCTTCCTCTTGCCTACGCATTCGTGACCCCATCCGTTTCTCGTTCCTTCTAACATCGTGGGGCTGGTGACTGTGCTTTTCCGTTTTAACCAGTTTTCCCTCTTGTCGAGAAAAACTGCCGGTCGACGGTGTCGCTAAGTGCAGTTGGTGCTTTGCTCCAGGGTGTTGGATTTTCGGTAAAGTTTGTGCGCGTTAAAGGAGAAATAGTCGAAGGAGATTTTGTCCCCACGAGAAGTATCCTTCACCATATCTTGGAATCGTCGCCTGTTTCGACGGATGGCAAAGGTTCCTGGTTGAGACTTCTGCATCCATACGTGACCCGTTGCTTCGTCGGAAGACAGGTGGGTTTATTTAAATGCGACCAACTGAGTTCTTGATGTTTAGAGTGCAAGGATATTGAAAGTTTGGATATTTTAAATCGCCTAGATGATCCTCAGTGCCGGAACGAGCGTTCGAGTCGGGGGTCTGTTTCATTTCGTTGCGTGGGGTGTGCTTGTCGCGAATTTCCAGTGACCTTTCGGGACGTTATTTGTCGAGGCAAGTGAATTACTCGCTAAGCGGAGTTTGTTTCGAGTATGCCGTAACCTTGTTTGCACAGAAGCGCGGTATGCGTCAATTAGCGATGTTCGACATGCATCAGCTTAACGAGTATCTCCGGGCTGAATAAATCAGCTGACCCGGGAAAAGCGGAGATTGAAGATCAATGTAAATATTTCCATAAAGCAATAAACACCTGGACTTGGATGTAGGATGTAGGATTTAATAAATTTGTCATGACAAACCGCGACTGGGTGTTAATAGATCTGGTCGCACTCAATAGCGATCAGAAACTGATCTGTCAGAACATCCTTCGTTTTCCCTAAATGAGATGTTACAGTTATATGTTTTTTTTTTATTGGAACATCGTTTTCGTGATGTGAATCAATTTTCAAGCGGGACCAACTGACGTGACACAATGATATTGACAATACTGACATGTTAGGTCAGTAACCATGAGTGTACCCAGGAAACACAAGTAACAATTATGTAACAGATATACCGTGGCCATTTCTTACAAAAATGTTGCATAGAGGTTACATAATTGTCATTTTGTGGTTGACTGGCAGTTCCAACAACAATGATGAAAACAACCGGATGCAATTTGAGATGCACATGCTATAAACTTTAAGTTCGATTTCGAATAACTGATTTAGGGTGTCGTAGGATATCGTAGGGCAGGGTAAAGATAGCAATGTTAAAACTACTTTTCTATTATTTCATTCCTTTGCTTTTTATCATAATTGTGGCTAAAAGTCATATATCTTTTGTTTAGATAAAAATTGCTTACACAATTCTTCAGACGACATACTATGATAGGAAATTCCAATAAGAATAATTGTCACAATGTACATGATAGCATTATCGAATAACTACATGGGGTAGCTTTACATCGCGGTAGAAGTGGAAGTAGTACCGGTTGCGAATTGCTCACATCTATTACGGAAAGTATTCGAGAAGTTACGGGGAAAGTTAATAGTCTGCCAGAAAATACGACGTGTGTAATTTCTTTGGTCATTAAGTGTGCAGTTGCATGTCCTACGTTACAAGCGCAATAAAACATCAGTTACCGGAATTTCCGGTTTCCACACATTCGCGTATATATTCTTCCAATATTTTTCAACCGTTTTACGATGCGTTTTCATTGGCCGCAGTTTTAATTGCCCAAAAAGAATTGTGGAAGATACAAAAGTTTCGTGCAGTAAGGAACACGCGACAAATTTGGATCGTATCGAAGGAGGGTGCAGTCTTGCATTGTGTCGCCAAACAATGCGGCGGAATTCGGAAATTGATGCACATATACGCGAATTGTACGTACAACATATGGATATGTACACAGTGTAGAATGGACGTGACGTAATTGATCGACATGCTATCGATTTGTGTACATTGTACACAGAATTACCGGTGAATAGGCATGATTATATTGGATTGTTCAATATCGAATAGTTCATTACCTTCGATACTGGCGTCAAGAAGTCTTCGAAACTCGCGTTATGTACGTAACGCCCTCGTGACGCACGTTCCGAATGTCTGTTCCGAAGTGGCACTCGTAGGAAAGCTACGTTAGACGTCCAAGTTCTGTGATATGCGTGCCGACTGACAGGTGTAAATGCCGGTTCTGATGTGCAATACACCAGGCGCCAGAGAAGTTGCGTAATAGAAGGGAAGTTAATTGTAAGCTGAACGTTACTGCGCTCCGTGCTTCTGCCTACAGCATTCTTCCTACAACCCCTATATACGATCGCATCGTATTCATTGGCACACGTGAAACTCGTATACTTGCCGATTATTGCACAGACGTATACCGGTTTGGTGCTGTGTGCGCGAAAGCACCCTTATTATCGCAATTACTCTCCCGTAAACGGCGTAGGTTGTTCGTTCCCTACCACCTTAAGGGGAACGAGAAAGGCAGTTCTAGCCTCCTGCAGGTTTCCGCGTTTGCGCTCCCGGCATCGCGCGGGAAACGCAAGTTTGGCAGGTAACACAACTTACCAGGAATGATTGCTGGAAGAGGCGATAAGGGAAGATGGCTCAGCCGATTCGGGGCTGGCGGGAATTCTCTTATCGCGGCGCGTGATCCGCACCCCCGTAGCGAGATTCATCAGTTCACGAGTATGTGCTCTCCTGGGGGTGGGAGCGGCGGGTGGCGGCGCCTGGTTTCATCCTCATTCGCGTGTCTTGGCGGGTGAATTTTCAAACGGTACTCTAAATCACCGAATGCTTAACGGGCGCGTGAGTCAAGGGTCGAAAACCATTTCAAAGGATCCACGTACCAGCGGGACGTCCATCGATTTTACATATATGGAATGCATGGGAAGAGGTTTCGGCGTAACGCACGCGTGTATATAGAATAAAACGACACGTACGGTTGCGCTTATGTGCGCGAAAGTCTCGGCGTACACCCGCTGTGAAGTGAATCGCAGAACGGGTATAACAACGGGGTTGTTTTTACGACCATCAAGTCTCTCGCTCCTTCTCTTTCGATAGCGCAGCACGGTTCAACCTGGGTGATCCACCACCACTCCCCCTCTCGCTCTCTCTCGCTCTGTACGGTGGCGCTTCCACTTCCTCGCCCTTGGCTGGTGAATTAATAAGCGCTGCAAAACGCCCCGACTTTCGAATTATGAAATATCGCCGAGGGTCTAACAAGCGTAAATCATCCGTGCGAGCGGCATGGCTGAATCGGCTTTCGAATGAACGAGTCGCTCTACATGCTTGTTTACACTTCTTTCGCGTCCCTTTCGGCGCTTGCCATCCCTTTGGACGATGAGCTTTCGTCGGTTTGCCGCCTTGCCAGCTGCTATCGTTTTTTTATTCTTATCGATCACGAGGATGATTCGAGCGACGATGATGGTCGAGCGATAAAAATCGCTCGATAATGGATAAACATTGACAGTCGATTAATTTGAACTATAGGGTGAAGCTACATTAGGTCATTGTCCAAATATAGCCTTTCCTTGATCGCCATTATCCAGATGAGTCGTCTGATGCACGAAGCCGTTTGGCCAAATTGTTTTTGCCCTTTGACATCACATTTTCTAGAGATCCCTTTCCTGCAAACGATTATTAACAAATTTTTATCAAGGAAATCCTCGATTCATTTTAAATAATAAATCTCGAATAATAAGCTTTTACCTGCGAATATACTGAAATTACGCTATCAATCAACTTGAAATTCCATGCGGAAACGAATTATAATGAAAATCATTGCAGGTACTCACGTGATTCGTGATGAATTCTTGATTAGGGATCTACTTGGATTTCAAAAACGGGCTGCATGATTTTATCGAAGTTACTGCGGGGAACTCTGCTGTCAGTGTAACCGTTTTGAAATTGATATTAATGAATGATCATATGTCTTTGATGATAGTTATCGTTCCTGGGAACACGTAAGCCGTTTAACATTATAGTACCACTTCTACTAGACATTTCTGCATGCTGCGCATTGTAATGAGGCATTTTCAGAACGTATACAATTAATTTTTTTTTGTGTTAGACGGAGCATAGGTCTTATATCAAGGGAGACTATGACTGTAGCATCTCAATATTGTTGATCCTTGGAAAGGATTGGTTATTTAGTGATTTTGCCGGTGACTTTTTATATCATAAAGTAGATTTTAACGGATATTTTGGACCCTATGAATCTGTCAATAATAGGAAATTTTCTTATTTTTATACGAATGGCTGCAATTCAGTATAAGAAAAATTAATCTACTTACTTTAGAAATGTTACATTGTAAAAATAAATACTTAAATTGATTACGTCTTAAAATCGCCCATGTATAGTGCATACAACAGCAGTTCAAGTTACCATAAATAGCATTAATTTTAAAAAATGTACGAAACTTTGATATTGAAGACATGAATACCCTTTGAACTGAATTACTTTTTTTTTTGCAGTAAGAAGTAGTAAGAAATCTAATAGCCTATACGAAAAATTTCGATCGTGATTTGATTGAACTAAGAGTAATGTGCGACTTTTTAATATTCTCAACATGAGTCGGCTTTAAAACAGGTTAAAGTAGTGAATGTTACAATAGAAGTTTTAAAATATTGTAAAACCACTCTATAAAACTTCCGACTGCTTTCAAGTGGTCACGAAGTATGCAAGAGTAAATTAAAAGCAGAAAAGAAGTGTTTAGGTTGCATCGTATCGTTCCTCCATTGCTGCGTATTATTTCTCGCAAGTGGGATATACATTTTTATCACTATATATATAATAATGCCCCCCCCCCTTCGAAATAAAAATTACAATAATAATTACATTATATGTCGTATATATGTATATATAGTCTTTTACAAATATTCACGTTTCCATACGAATTTTTTCATAATTATGTATTATTAACATCGATTTATTGCTACTATGTAAATTTTTTTAATAGTACTGCAAATATGTTACAAACAGGATTACTTCATTCGTAATTCTTATAGATGTAATGAAATTTAACTGTTGGCATATAAACTTATTTTTCTTAATAATTGAACTAAACACCATTTTCATGTTCGTGAAAAAAAGAATGGCCCCAAACGTTCAAAACACGAAAGTACATAAATCCAATCGTCGAAATTCCCGTACGTCATGATGGAGCACGCAGCAACGCAAATTAAGGGCTCTCGGTCGCACATATACATTTGTTACGTGTTACGTATAGTGCCGTTACATACCTCCGTAACGTAGCCGACTGCAAAGGTAGCTAGACGACTCGAGAAGAGGGAATTGTGGAAATTCCAAAGGGCGCGGGCGTCGACGGCTTATATCCGAGGTGGTGTCGCGACACACGCGCCATATTATTTCGTATCTCCCGCAGGTCACTTGAGGCAATGAGGACATCCTTGGAATCCTCAATGAACCATTGTCGAGTTCCCGTACACCTTTATTTTCTCGCCACGCTGCTTATCTCGCTTTTGCGCGTTTTCTACGAGATTTTTCTACCCTTACTTCGCCCTTGAATTTGGAATGAAAATGCCGCGGGTATAGGACCGAACAATGGAGAAGGAATGAGGAGTGTAATTATTGATGGTCTGGAATGAGGGACCTTTTTAAACACTGAAGTGATAATGGGAGCGGGTAGGGGGGGGGGGTCTCAATCACATTTGGAGGTGAACATGCAACTGAACACTAATCTATTCACTGAATATTTGTTATAGGTAGTAATGGTCGGAGGTACAAATGATTTAATTTCCTGCTGTAAATATTTTACTCTACTTCTTTCCATACAAATGACATGCTACATTTAGGTTCGAGGTAGGAATGAAAAAACTATCATATTATAAGATAAGCGCAAAGAAAATAAATGAGAACATGTTCCAATGCTATTGTCTTATATCACGTTATATATGAATGAAAATTTCAAGTGAATGTCACCTTATAGGATTTGTTGGGAAAACCAGTTTTCGAAATTTCCAGGACGTGTTTTCATCATCTTTTTCAATATATATTGTTGCAATTTTACATAATGTGGATTATGGTAGCACAGAAATTAACTATACGATACGTACAGCTCGATTTGCATTAATTTTATTGAATAAAAATCACGTGTCAGTAATGGCTTAGCAATGGCCGGACGAATAATCCAAATATCACCAGACAGTAATCCAAACTTTGTACCAATACTATATGATCAGGTATGCTATTACAGTTTCGGTAGGTGACCATTCGGCGGCGCGCACGCATTTCACCAACCCCAACCTCTTCTGCATTTTAATCGCGCGCATCCATTTACGAGCAGGCCGAAACTGGTGTAGTTGAATTTCAGTTGCCAAACATAGTGCAAACATGTGTACTAACTGTCAGATTAGTTGTACTAATATTTTATTCGGCCACGGTGTTATTATTATTATATAGAGTCTACGAAAAAATAGAATATCAGCTCATTACGATGTTTAATTTAAAGAGTGCATCTGTATGAGAATGTTAACTATGCTGCTTATGGAGTCTTTGATCACAAATATGAAAGTAGATTTTAGAAATTCAAAATGGCCAATTCATTATGGCGGACAAATTTTGAAAAATGTTTGTTTTTCACGTATTTGGACTTAGAATAAACATAATTTCTGGCTCTGTATTAAATATATAATTATGAAGATTCTGAAGAAAAAAAATGTCGATTCATGGGAAGTTTTCTTTATCGGTAAAGCTGAAGAAGAAAAAAAATAATAAAAAAGTTCAACGATTTATTAAAATTTCTGTCCTATTGCATCCACTATATTAAATTTTAAAATTGAACCGTATGTGAAAAACTCTTGTACTTTGTGTATTGGGGGAAACTCGTACGCAGGAGGGTTAATGATAGATCTTCATTCACATTCTTCATCTTATAACTATATTTTATGATAGCGGTATTAAAAATAACAGCAACGTCATACTTGACATTCTTGACATAATACCAAACAATTTATATACAATTGTACAACGATTGTTCCAATCAAAATCGCAATGAATTGAAATAAATTTTAAAAGCAAAAATAATGAATTAAGTAAAGTGTTAAGTGGATTAGTTTGAAAATTCATATTTAATGAGTACATTTCATTTGCATGAATTTTACCTTCGTATACGAGTTTCAACCTGCAATTAGTTGATCTCTATCAGTCGCACTCTCGAGCTACGTCGTTGGTAGGTACGATTGCTGATAATATTTTTTATACGTACAAGGTACCATTTTTTAAAATAATGTTAGTTTGAGGAATTGCGGCTGGCTTTCCGGAGATATAGCCATGATGAAACTTGGAGGTATACGAGTCTTCCGGATGAGTTTATCCGTTCGGGATGATTTATAGTTTCGTACGGAATATCATAATTCATATACGTATACGGTTGCCGGAAAAATGGTGGTTACGTTGAGTGGCAAGCGCGGAAAGAAAATTAAGTTATAAATTGTTATTTCGTAGAAAGAGTGAAATCCAAAGTATTTCTAAACGCAGAAAAGCTGTATTTACTTATTGCGTAATTTTTTGTTTATTCTATTAATTATTAATTGTGTGGTAAATATACAGAAATTAATAATTATGAAACACATTTGTTGTTATCATTAATATAATTATTATTATCATTATTATCGTTATACATATTGATTATTTTGCTAAAACGTACAACATTTACATACATTGTTATGGGATTGAATGTCGATTTTATTTAGGTATTCATTGAATTATTAATAGAATGTATAATTTAAACACTTTTTTTAATAATAATCATATAATATTACTAGATTGTATATTCAAGCATGTAACATGTTTGGAAGTTTTTACTTGTAACTTTTCTAAAGACTTCTCTTAACGTTTGATGAGCTTAATTTAATGCGCAAAACGACGATTTTGTGCATGCATTTTCAAGGATACCATACCTATTTGAAAACAATTTTTTTTTCTTCAAAATCCTATAACGGGGATTTATGAGGGTGCTCTTTCAGAATTTGGTATTGGTTTTTCAAAAAAACTTCAATAATAATGTTAATTTTGCAATTTAAAACAAAAAATGTTCCTTTTTTATTTAATCATGATAACACAAGGAATCGTGGTCTCGATGTTTAAACCTTCTAAAACCATGAATGGCAGATTTTTTATGCTCTGATTTTTCCAAAATGGTGGTTGTGTACCGTGGAACCATAAAAATGTTCATGAATGTTTTACTCCAAAACTGTCAACTCTACGAAAAAATTTAAAAGTGCTTAAAATTACCCAAGGAACACATGAATTTTTTCATAATTTTTTGGAACACTTTTGGAATTTCGGAATGGGACCATATTTTGAAAAATTGAAAAATGTCTCAAAAAATTCTGAAAAAAATTCACACGTACTCCTCGTATAATTTTAAGAACTTTTTGTTCGACAACATTTTTTTGTAAAGTCAGTCCGCATCAATTAAAAAATTGTTCAAATCAAAAAAGACTCAAAAAAATCTGACTTTTTTAGTTGATAAGGACTGACTTTACAAAAAAATGTTGTTCGTCGATTTTTGTCGGACCATTTTCTTGAAGTAGCCGGACATCATAAAAGTGTGGTTCTATTTACTCATAAATATAATCGAAGAAACTTTTAATATCGAGATGATCTTCTCATATAATTTTGAAAAAAATTCGATTGAGACCTCATGAATTGGGATTCAGCGGTGAAAATCTGAATTCTTTTTAATTCAATGGAATAGCATCGTATATAAATTGAAAGAATTGCAAATTGTACCGGTAAATTACGTATTTCGATCATAGGTCATAGGTCGTGATCCTCATTTAATAATTGTGCTCCCTATGAACTGTTGGTCCCATTCGCTCACAACAATGAATAGTCGGCCCTTTGGGCCTCACTGACCCCTGCAGAGATCCTCCTACAGTAATCCTGAGGCCCAGTGTGTGATATTGCATTTAATCGTCGACACACTAATTTTACCGTTAAAATAACATTGAATTAAAAGACTAAAAATAAACAAATTGCATCTAAAGCGATTTTAATAAATGTAAAAATGTTGGTTTTGTCGTGTCCCAATATTGTTTACGCATTTCATACATGCAGTTCGAGATCTAATTATGTTCTTACAGCCGGAGAAACCGGTTAAAGTTCCGGCGAAAAAGTTTGCTTAAAAAAGTTTTACGTCCCGGGCGTAAAAAGACGCAACAAGCAAACACCGCGCACGTTTGCCCCAGTTGCAGCCGAACCGCATCATCGAATGCGCAAGAACAGAGGTTTGCCTTCAAAAGTTAAAGCGAACACGCAACCGCGATAACTTGTAAAAAGTGATTTTTCATTATTAACTTAGCCGCGGCTTTTCAACCCAAGTACCTAGGCACGCGGGGGAGGGCGCGGGCGCGCGCTCCCTTTTTCTTTCCACGAGGCCTTCGTGAAAGATAGATACTAAACTAAGCTTGCCCTCGCGCGATCGCGGGCGTGTATATATATAGAGTGGCTGGCTTCGCGTTGCGCCCGATGAAAAATTCACGTCAGCGATAACTGGCTCGTCCCTGCCCCCCCCCCCCCCAACCCGGAAGCTTCTCGTTGGCGTATCTTGCGCACCAAACCAACGTCCCGGGAGAGAGATAAGAGCTTCCCTCAGGTCACCCCATCCCCCCCAAATACTCAGTTCAGATAGACGTCACGCATTCATCTACCGCGGAATAGAGCGTCGCAACGTTTGATAATTTTCGGTGAGACAATATCGCCGACAAGAGGGGGAAAAGCGTTGCAAGGTCGATGTCTTTTCAGTGATTCATGCGGTCCCTGCCTGTAATGTAATGAAGAGAGAGAGAGAGAGAGAGAGAGATAAAGAGAGAGGTAATTTAATTCAGACGCGAGGCGTGGCTGAGGTGTCGGTTCTAGGGAACTTCAATTACACTTGACTGTGTTTCGTTTTGTTCATAGCAGCCGGCGAGTGGATTCTTTATTAATTGAACAGATAAAAGTATTTCTTATTAAGGGAAACTTCTATTTTTTTTTTCACTGATGCGAAGGCAGAATTTTCAATATTTTATGTTGGTGTGAGTAAATTTTAATAAAATTTTGTCTGTTGTCAAATAGTCTCAGTGAGTTTATGAAATTCAGGAAGAAAGTTAGAAGATCTTATACACCTAAGTGAATATGGATCTCTTAGATGTTCCTCATTTGACCACATAAATTTTAAAATAACTTTCACGTTTTATCATTTGTAGAATGATTGACCATATACGATTAGCATAAAACAATGTGGTTGAATGCTCGAAACGCATATGACTTCTTAGTATCCCTAGTAGAAAATGAGTCCAGTTTTTGGCTAGTTTCTGTCCAGTTTTCTTTTCTCCAATGTTAAAGGTATAGGATAACTGGGCAGTGTAACATAAAACTGGACAGATTTCTACCAGGGATGTATAGTATGTACATTTCCTAAGTATATTATATTATATATAAGTATATATTATAACCATATCAGAAATTAATCGTGGCGCTGTATCCGCAGGTAGACGCTTAATGTATATGGGGCCATGATAATAATCAATGTCCATGATCTAAACAGAATCTGTCTAGTTTTCATCTAGGAAAAGCTATTCTAACCTAAAAAAAAATTTGCTATAAAAATAATCATATCTAGTATTTTCTAGACAAAACCGATATAGAAACGAGACACAATTCATGTTTTATCTAACCTAGAATTTATAGTAATTTTCACTATGAAATTTCTAGATTTTCTACACAAAATCTGGACAGAAACGAGAGATTTTCCGGTACAGATTTTATAATGGGTTTCCGATATAGGGCCTTTACAATAAAACGGAATGCCACGATTAATTTCTACCCATCAGCAATTCAAGAAAATCTTTTCTTAATTCAAGTAAATATTTACTTGAAAATAACAAATTTTTGTTCAGTGTATGATTGTTTTACAATCCATTAGGCCAAACAGTACTCTGGATGGTCGAATATTTCTAAATACGATGATATTTATATGTTTATAATACATAATACACAAACATTAAAAATATTTCAGTAATAAACGGTGTTTTGTTTTCATATATTATTACTGCAAACGCAGTTAAAAGTTCAGTGGATTTGCCTATATAGAATAGATATTTGATGTATTTCTATACGTATATCGAAGCTATGTATTTCTCTACAGATAAATATATCGAATTACCAATAAAATAATTGGTTTTATTTTCGTCTAAAATATACGAAGTTAAACAAAGTTTCTAAAAATGTATGCGGGATTTAAAAGAGAATTGACGTGTGATTTTGATTAAACGAAACAATTGTAAAGATGTAGTTGTATCAATTTTGTCAATGTTTATTTTTACGTCGATATGTAAAATTATATTTTAAATTCAAATAAAAATGTAGAATAAATGAAAAAACTATTCACGAGTAAATGTGAAACACACACACACACAGTAAACATTATCTTTTATGATGTTACACTTTGTATATTTTGACAAAATTCATTTTCAATGGGAAAAGAAAAATGAATAAAAGTGAATCATTGATCCCGCGGCTATTATTATCGACCAGCAGCGTCCAACGCTTGTAAACGAAATCCACGAATGTAATGCACATTCATAAAATGATTCCGTAACTTGCAATAACTCAAAAAGTCATTGAAAAATGCCGAGCCCTTTAAACGCCGCGGATAGAAGCGGATGCGAAAACGTTTCGCATTGCTCATGTTCGACGGGCAATAAAAAGCGATCGCTAATTCGCGGACACTCGGAACGATGCGGAATGGGAGCGCGAAAATATTTTCATCCAGTTTCATTGTCCTCTAGAAAAAATGCGGCACCGTACCTGGACAATGGACTGTCGTCGAAAGAAAAAAATGGCGGCACGCGGAAACAAGCGAATAGGGTATTCTTGATTTCCTCTGTACGGCCGCGTTTTTCCACGGATATGTATATATCCAGCATCGCCCGTTTCATCGTCATCCAGCTATATATATACGGAACGTGAAAACGCGCGATGAACCAAACTGTGCCGTCAATATTTTTCGGCGTCACTCATTCCGTAAATGTAGATACGCGCGGGACATCGGAGAATGCCCAATCACTAAATAATCATATTTCCCTCTAGAAAATGATGATGAACAATTTTCTCGAGAATGCAAATGCTAAGTGCAATGACAAAAAAATAAAATTTTTTACGACCACTCTCTAAATATGAATCACTGAAAAACCGCTGATTGTCAGCGAATAGTCGCTGATTGAATCAGTAAAAGTTAAATTTAAATTTCACTGAAATAATCAGTGAAATACAGTCCACTAAATTAATCAGTAAAATACACATTTCGTCCTCTCTCCCTCTCCATCTATCTTCCTTAGCATACATAACAAAATTTATTTTTAAACAATATAAATTTTTACATGATTTAAAAGTTCTTCAACAGCTGCTTAAATCAGTGATTAATGACTTTCACTATTTCCATCAGTGAACCACATATTCAACTGATTGTATATCAGTGAAATTAGCTGTAAAATCAGCTATAATTTTTTTACTCGAAATTTCAGCGGAATTTCCAGTGATTTTTATTTAGAGAGCATATATTGAAATGGATTCGACATAGTCTAAAAACGTATTCAATTGTAACGAAGTGAATAATTCGGGTCCATACTGAAATACTTTCCAATACATTTGAATTCAGAAATGGTGAATATAAATTAAATATTACATTTTCGTATTAGTGTCTAAACGTCATATTTGTAAATTAAATTATATGCATTTCAATCCATTTAAATCAAACATTAAGTTATTTTAATCGTGTTTAATGGTGAGATAAAATTAAAATTAATTAAAGAGCATAGAATCTAATTTATAGATATATATATATATATATATTAGAATAGAATCCATGCATTGAACCGCTATATTTTTCATTTATAAAATTGAATTAAAATGCATTCATATTTTATACAAATTATTTTCAGATTTGAAAGCATTTAAAATTGAATCCATTTTTATTCATTCCAATCCATTATTGATGTCTAGGGTCGTTATATAACTGAATTTGTTTTTGACACTGGCGAATCCATTTCAATTCATTTTCATTTATAAAACACAATAATGTCAAAAAAAAACGTTTCATCCTAAGTTTAATCAAGAATTATCACCAAAAGCGCATCTAAATATTACGATGATATTAATCTTTGTAATCACGCAACGTAGGGGATGTAGCAATCTATGAAATGTGGTTCCTCCGGGTTTTTTTGCGTCATTTAGTCGAAACCAAGGGTTGGACTAAAGAAAATAAATTAGAAGTTGCTGGGTTAAAACGGTGTTAAAAAAATTATAGTTCGCTGAGTTTACTCTATATTGTAAATTTTTGCAAAATGTACCTAAATGGAGAGGGTAGTGCCATATGAATGAATGGATGTGACAAATTTTTAATGCTCGTATAGCTAAGTAAAAAAAGTATTGGTCGTTATTGGTAATGACATAAACGGCTTGGTCAGGACAAAAAAATATTACTCCAACCAACTGTCGCAGTGTTCTAAGTGCTACGTGACAAACGAAGTCTTTTGTGTCGTGTCAAACAAAATTGTCGCTGATGTCGTAATGGAATTTATTAAAAATATCCTCATCTCAAAACTACCGTACAAAATATCTTTCTATTTTAGGTATGTAGGTGAATTTTCAGGATTTGTACTACAATGGGTTTCCCTTCAAATAAACGAATTAAGAGAAAACGATCGCAAATTTTAAAATCTTTGACGGATATTTATAGTTTACTAAGTTTTTAATACTTTATGTCTTATTTGAAAATTGCGTTCTATATGATTTTTTATAATCGTGGTCCTGTACCCAACAGCATTTCTATATGACTGACCTCTCCCAAAGCGGCTGTAACTGTATTTATATCAGATTAGGGATATATCTGGATGGTGTAAGCGCTGGTCTCTCTGACATTAATGCAAGTGCCAATCGAAACATGCATGCGCATTGGACAGCTATGAGTTACATACAGGCGGTACAAAGGACGAAACCGTTGAACCCGACCACCAGTTAAATATTCCTGTCTGCGTAATTTCGAAATTGGCGCTAAGCTCGTATTAAATGGGAAGATTTGAATTTCATTCGAATTCTACATTCAAATTTATAATCTGTCCATTGTTGTAATCTTCAAAGTAGATTCTTTTTACGTAATCGAAATGATCCACAATTTTTTAATAAATGAATATTTTACTACACGCCATTGATTCGAGATGAATGATGCACCACTTCTATAATAATAAGGTCTAATTTTTTAGATTATCATTCGAAGCAAATAATTAAAATGTAACCATTTAAAATGCATCAAACAATTACGCGTATACGTAAGATTGAATTATTAACCGTTGATATATAGGAGGTCACTGATTCCATCAATTGTAGTTGAAGAGTCGCGATAGTCATGTCAAACACGAAAGACAAAAAGCTGCGGAGAAGGTTAAACAACATCGACGTACAATTATCGGGCTGGAATCGAGTCGTTCATCGTCAATTGGAAAACGTCAGAAAGGCTCAATCTTGAAAAACATTAATGCAGTATCGAACGGAATGCCCATGAGCATTCGACGTCCACGTTTCGCATCACTCGTGCGGAAGATGAAACCGGGCGTCGAATGAACCCGCGAGGTAAATCTCCTCGACCATATTAATTCGAAATAGCCGAAGAAAGAATGAAAATAAATCGACTCTCCGTCGTTTTATTATTTTATAAAATATTGACACAATCGCTTTATTCCACTTTAGGGCTATTTCGCCGACGATGTATTTTTCGAGTTCTATCTCGGTTACTCCAATTGGCCATCGCTGTGCGAGAGATGAAGGGGCAATCGGTCGTTGCATGCTAATTAGGGGACGGCTCATTAGCTGTTTCGCGTCGGTCACTTTGGATTCATCCGATAATGAATGGCCGCTCGGATTACTCGGTTTGACCGTCGAGAGGAAAGTCGAAATTTCGAGGAGGGTTGCCCGTGCATAACATTCGCGATTCGAATGCCCAGATGATTTCAAGAAGATACGGACAGAGCCGATTAATAAGACACAATCGAGCGGTAACTATTCTAATTACTTCGCAACAAAGCCAGCCAGATCGCACGAGATATTAGCGAGTAATTTAAAATTCGCGATGTGCCACGACGGAACGCCCTCTAGCGTGACGCCGATATACTGTTTTCGCACTGATACCTTTAATAGAGTAATTGCCGAGATCGTATCGTTACTGTTATTGTATGTATCCTGCACAGTGAATCCGAGCAAGTGGTAGCGCCGACGCTTTAAGACTTCATTTATATTTAATGGTGATAATTTCCTGTGATCGTAAAACTGTAATTTGTGAAAGTATATGGCAGAAATATCTGATAATATAGTATTATTGCGGTGAATGCGTGTTATTGAAAATAATCTATTCATAGACCGATAAGAAAGACATTTGGAGGTGTAAGTAAATTATACCTAGCATTATTATTTTGTTATTTTTTAACTTTGTCATATTGCTGAATTAATCCAGATCTACGTAGATCGAGGCATCTTGTATTGCGTGAAGATTTCCGTAATAAATATTACAGAGATAACTATAGGAAGTTAGTTGTGATTTTTATTCGATGATATAAATCAGATCTGAATTCAAATGTACATCTTGATCTGCTCTTTTTAAACGTAATTGCATATACAAACAAATGAGACTAGATTTACTCGGGAAGATTTGTCGTGTTAAGCCAATTAGATATGGGATCTCGATTTTGAAAATTTGTTAAAGTTCTTGCATTCTCCATCAACTAATTTCCATGTATCGCATCGTTCGATAATAAATATATTCTAAAACCTGGATTGGTTACTTTATTAGTATGAATTTAAATGGGGCCCCTGCATATCACCAATTAATAATGTTATATAGAAGTGATACCGATAACCTCTACACAAGAAACGTATAAATAAATAATTATTGAAACTTTTTTTTTAAGATTTCTGATTTGGAAGGGTGGTGCTTTGAAAAGCACAAACAACATTTTACATTTTTAGGCAACTTTTGTAAGAAAATAAATGTTCAAATCTCTGGTAAACATTGAGGTCCTAATTCATGCTCAATCACGCTTTATGAGGCGTTAAGTACGATTTAAGCATAATATAAGTGACATTTGAGTGTGAATTTGAACAATTCGATTTTGTCGTTTCATTGGCACGCAATTTTAAAGACAGGGTATAACGATACATTAGGATAGTCCTACAAAATAATTGATTCGTGTTTCAAGTCTCTCCAAAGTCACCCCAGAGTTACATCATATTTTTATCTTCATTCTATACCGTCCCTCCAGAACTTGGATGTTTAACATTGGTTTTAAATGGAGAATTTAATTTCTCGTAGTTTATCAGCTGCAACTATATCTATAAACATAAGGTCGATAAAAATATACCCATTGGCATACATTCGTTTGAAAAAATGTGAAAAAGATCGATCCAATTTTATATTCTCATAAAGTTCGTCGTTTAAAAAATAAAAGAATTTTTTTTTTTTTTTTTTTTTTTTTTTTTTTAACGAGTACAACAATTAAAACTTAACTTTAAAGAGACGTAAATAATATAAATTCACAGATTAAACCTTCATTAATAGATCAAGAAATTAAAATAGATTATTCGTTCTGTAAAATATAGACCTAATAGAAATAATGAATTACTAACATGAATTAAATTTAGGTTAGGGTGTGTTATTTTTGTATGTTGACAAATTAGATAATAAATATTAGATGCAATTAATATTCTTTTATAAAGAAAAAAAAAATGAATTTTAAATTTAAAAATCATTATATCTTTTCAAGGAACATTTTTCTTAACATCAATATCTAGGTTAACGAATGCAGAAAAGGCAAAGCAAAGGCAAAGAAAACGAAAGAATTATAGCAGATAAACGTAAATTATACTTCCTTTGCAAAAATTTTGTTAAAACTTTGCACAAAGCAGAAGATAAGTCGGATTTAAATAATTATTTTTTGAATGAATAGGAGATGATTTTAAGCGAGAAATACTAAGGAATATGAGAAACTTGATGGATTGTAATTTTTAGTTGTGATTTCATAGAAACTTTGGAAGACAAAATCGGTTATGTATTTCAGCTTTTTCAATTTTCAGGACGATACAAATGATATTCTAAGTCGACTAACTTGAAGGGAATTTGATCCAAGCATTAGATCAATTTTTTTCAAATATCCTCAAAAGAAGGTTATTTATTATGGAAAGAAGGTATGTTATTATGGACCTTATGCTACTAAGTAATTACAGGAGATAAACTAAAAAAAATGCATTTTTCCATTTAAGAGGGTTCTAAAGTAGAACAGTTATCGACCTAACGTAAACACAGGAAAAGCATAAATAAAAAAGGTTTGAAACAATTTTTCAAAATTTGGGCTTTGGATGGGTGATTCTACATAACACATTCAATCTTCAAAAAAATATCGCTGAAATTGGTTCAAAATTAAACGAGAATTATCCGAAATAAATTATTTTCTCTTACCAGCACCAAAAATAATTTATTTCGGAT
>JAPYZR010004321.1:0-32838 GCA_030522945.1 Trichopria nigra | reverse complement strand
TTTTTTTTTTAATTTTTTTTGCCCATTGTTTTTTGAAAAAAAATCAACAACCTTTTTCAGAAAAAATTTACAAAAAAATTTGAAGGTTCCCCCCCCCCCCCCCCCCCCAGTCCCTCTACTGGCCGAAGTTTATGGCCTGTGCGAGAATAGCATTTAATGATCGTTATTGTCTCGCATTAACAATAAGAAGTGAAATTTTTCTGACAATTTCGTCCCTTTAGTCTGTGCGACGGGCACTCGATGGAAACCCTCTGATTGCAATCAGTCCTCATCGTTCGGACTTCCGTGCTCGTAAAATCGATTGGTTGGTACCCCTGTACACAGCGCCATCAAGAGCGGCAGCATTTCGAGGCTCGAGCTTATCGACTTCCGTCCACGAAGAATGCCACTTCAGAATGCACTTCTCTTCGACGTCGCGATCACGGCCTCGACTTTTATATCGCTCCCTGCGGTACTTTCCTAATACATATACTGAAGGGTCGCTCTTTTACGTGCCGAAACAAGGCTGCGATCAAAAAATCAAGAGCGAAGCAAATTTTGATGAATCGCTTCTGCTTTACATGCTAATTTTGGGCCAAACTCGAGATGAGATGTTTGCAAAATGATAAATCGCCGCGAGTGCATGGACACTTATGGACAGTGCAGTTTTTAATAATGAAATTTGAATTTTTTAATCACGAATTTGCTCTATAAATTCCACGAAGAGAGATTGAATCTCGCGCTCTTCCGTTATAGTTGGTAGATTGAGAATTCATTTCAGCCACAATATGAACTTTAGCTCTAATTATTTACTTTTTAATTGCTCGCTAAGTTTTAATTCCAATTAAAGTGACAGTAAACTCCATGATAGTGAAATTCAATTCGTTTGGAATGTGTTTCTCACTCCAAGTGGAGTTCCATTTTATCTTCCATTTTATCTTCCATAACTTCCATTTTATCGCCGGGACACGTCATCTTCCAGGACGTTTAATCGTCATCCTTTTCCTCGTCTGAGCCATTTCATCGTTTTGGACATTTCATCGAAATATATGTTTGGCCATAAATATATACTAGGAGCTCCAGCCCCTATCACCTAAGAAGAACTAACCTAACCTAACCCTACCAAACCTGAGTTGAAACTCGGTTCAGTGTCACCAAAATAGCCATTTGTCAAGTAAATGTCCATCAGGCGATGAAATGAAAGACGATGTAACGTCTGGGTATACCAATTAATGTAGGAGGATGTTATTATGTTACATCATTTTGTGCTTCTTTTACGTCATTTAAAAAAGAAATGTTTAAGTTTACGACCCATTGATGATTTTCCATATTGGTATTAGAATTGTTTTATTTGTTCAAGTTAAATTCTATTAGTTAGACGTCTATCAATGAGAATACGAGTTACGTCATTAATTATACATCCCTTATATAATTTTATAAAGTAACATTTCAATTTCTGGCGCGAAACATTGCAATAGTTCGTCATGTTTCTCTATTTTAATGAAAACAACTTTCGAGAAATAAATTTCCTCATCATCAAGAAACTGTAATAAGTGAAAACTTATTTTAATCGTTTACAACTTACTTTTTTGAAGTGAAACGCAATTTACAAAAGTACAAGATAATAAACAAGATAATAATTTATAAAGTGAAATCTCACTTTCATGACATGAATCTTATTTTTTTCCTAGAAAAGCTCACATTTCTCAAGTAGATTACACATAAAATATTGATTCTATAAAATTAAAACTTACGTTGATAATGGGAATACAGTCTAAAGCTTGTACTTTCCAAAAGTGTCACTTACTTTGATATAAGTAAACACCGAATTTTGTGAAGTGAAGTTTTTCAAAAAAATCTTATTTTTATAAAGTGAAAGCTTTCTTCATAAGACAGAATAAAAACTGGCTCGTATAAGAACATTATTTAAACGAAATTCACTTTATAATTTATTTAAAGAAAAATCATTTATTTTTTTTTTTTTGGAAATAAATGCCAAGATTTCTCAATTAACGGTTCACTTGTACAACGTGAAAGCTCCTGTTTAAGTGAAAGCTTTCTGTTATCATCATAATGTAAAATATTTATAGTATGAAAGCCAAACTAACTTTGACAAAGGGAAGATTGACGTTAATTGTTACTCACTTATTTGTAAATTGATACTAATTTTTCTAAAGCTTACGTTTTAAAATGAAAAGCTCACTTTTGTAAAGTGAAAACTCACGTTCATGTTAAAAGCATTTACTTTTTACATTTATAAAGTGAATCCTTACTTATTATAAAATACTTTTTTTTATCGTGAGAACTTTTAGTTATATAAAGAAAAGCTTCACTTTTCTATGAATATAATAATTCCCATCGACTTTATGAAATATTTCGTTAATTCTTGAAAATCGTTACTTTTATAATTTTGCCAAAATTACTCGCTTCAAATACAAAACAGGGATATAAATTTCCGCTAATTCAATTTTACCACTTTTTTGTGTTCAAATAAAAAAAATTAAAAAAAAAAAAAAAATGAAAAAAAAAAAAAAAAAAAAAAAAAAAAAAAAAACAATGGTACCTCTTTATTTAGCACATTTTAAAATAGTATTTATAGCGCGAAAGACGAATCTGATAAAAAAAAAATTACTAGCGCAACAGACGCCGAGATCGGTAGACAGTGATGAGACGACGGCCATTTCGAGGGGAGACTCCCGCGTCAGCGATTCATGATACACAAACGCAGGATGCACCCAATGAACTTCGGAACAATTATTTATTGTTATCATCAGACGAACGCAAGTTTCTACGTGCAGTGCTGGTCGTTCCATTGTCCCCTCCAATGAAAAAAGCTCCTTATAATTCGCTTTTGGCTTTCGCATCGATCAGTCGAAAGAGCCTCATTAAACGAATTATTTATTAATCAAGCAATGATCATTCGCTGAGATTATCATTTTTAACGAACGTCAGATGATCCGGCCAGATGATCCCGTCATGGGAAATTGTATGGCGGAGAAAACAATTCAATAATATGAGTTCTTGAAGTAACTTTTGAAAAAGCCAAAACTAGTATAGCAGTGAATTATCTAATCTAAAATGTTCACTATTCCTTCCTTTTAGTCACACACATGATCAGGTTACCCTCGGATAATTAAGTATCTCGTTGAATTTCTCTTTTCCCAAAGTGACAGGTATATTCATCGACTAAGTACGTCATTCATTGCATTGCACAGTATTGCTTCCTATGGCTGTGATTACTGAATCAAATACATTTGATGTTGACTTTAAGAGGGGGTAACATCATGTGAATAAAACTCTTTTATTTGCACCGAACTTTTTTTTTCTTTGTTTGCATTGTACGATCAAGGCACGTCCAGCTTTTGTCAATTAGAAAACTTATTTAAGTTTACGTCCATTCTACATGCTGACGTCCTCGCTATTGATAACTGGATATACAATGGACCTTGTGTTATTTGTATTTATTATTATTTTTATTTAGTATTATTTATTTGTATGCATGGTATTTAATGACTTATTCAATGATTAAAGATGTTCTGTTTCCAAACAGAATAGACTTTCTGACAGTAACCTCATATATTTTTAAATTCAACAATAGTTCAAATAAAACTAAGAACTAGACTATAATGAAATAATGGCGGTAATGATGATACTGCTTATGATGATGATGATGATGATGACGATTATCCCGATCAGTTTCAGATCTGTACACGACAAAACCCAATGGGAACCCCCCAAAAATCATTCATAGGACTTACCTGCGTGGGCGTGAGGTGAATGAGGGAGGCGAGATGTTCCCTTTCCGGGGCGCTGAGGTACTTCTGCTGCTTGAACCTCCTTTCGAGCTCGTAAACCTGAGCTTGCGTGAAGAGGACCCTGCGTTTCCGTCGTTGGGCCATCGGAAATTGCATCGCTCCGACCCCCATGCCGACGCCAACTCCGACGCCGACTCCGACTCCCATGCCCGACGATTTACCGACGTCGCCCATGGATTGACCCATCGAACAGCCGGCCATGTTGGTCCCTCCGGCCGCTCCCATGAGCCGCGAAACTGCGAAACATATAGGTCATATTTTCATTTCGTCGTTTTTCGCCAATGTATACGTTTATTGTGTACAAAAAGAAAAAGAAGGAAGGGATTTCTCATCCAACTGATATAAGGAATTGTTATAAAATGAGAAGAATGAGACGGATCTTATAGTGTTTTCTTTTTTTATATGTATTAAGAATGATATATTTCTGTGTCGATGGTCGCAATCGTATAAATTTATAAATTGTTATTTTCAAGTAAATATTTACTTGAATTAAGAAAAGATTTTCTTGAATTAAGTAAGATTTACTAAAAAGAAGGAAACATATTCTTAATTCAAGTAAATATTTACTTGAAAATAACAAATTTTTTTTTTCAGTGTACATAAAGTATCTTTCAATTATTACAGTTCAAGTAACAATTCCATTGGATTGAAAAGTGCATGCAATTTAATGACATTTTTACATTTCGCACAAGTTTCAGCTTGTAGACTCGATGAGCATAAATTAATGTTTCATACACGAGTAGTCCAATATTTTTCGCACTGAAATTTCACGTATACATAAGACCATTACATTCTATGTCAATGTAACAATTATGTAACATTATAATGTAATATTAATTTAACATTTATGTAAGAAATAACCATGATATTTTCGTAACACAATAATTGTTACTTATTGCTGTGTTCGCTGAGTGTACGTCTATACATCCACATCAATTTTCATGTATCATTATATATTATTATATTATATTTCGTAGAACATATGTACATCGTTTCTTGCAAAAATTTCACTCAGTTGTAGATTAATTTATTTTCAATCTCTTAACTCACTTTTCAATTTTCAATAGATGTCGACTAATATCGATTCGAAGATTTTTTTTATTAATTCTTTGTCAAATCTAATTTCGACAATATATCATCCGCCGGATAAATTCAATCAACCTCTCTCTAAATTTCTTGGAGTGAAATTTCACTCCATGAAAGTTAGATCATTTAATTCATTCTAAAATTGACATATTTTAATTCGTTACGATAAATTTCCATTGATATAAAAATAAAAATAATTCTGTATTTAGTGAGATTAATAATTATTCTGAACCTAACCCAGAAAAAGAATTTTAATGTTATATAAATAAATAAATAAATATATAAATAAAAACAATAATTATTAACTTCCAAACGAAAAATCTTTCTATTTTAACAATATAGTCGCAGATAATTTAGACCGATTCCTGTCGTCGAATAATATAAATTTATTAGTGAAATAATAAATTGTTATAATAAGTGAAATAACAAAAATGTCAAATTGATCGAACATGTAATTAAAAAAATTATTTTTTTTATATTAGCAAATGCAAAAAGCAAAACAGCCCAACAAATATATCTGGATTACAATTACTTATACCGTCGGCGATTGTATAAAGTCGATTAAAAATTACATTTTCATTTATATGATAAAAAATAATTTGATTTAATATATTGGTCGAAAGTGCCGATAAATTATATTTTAAAGTATATTTTAAATAATTATATTAGATTTTAAATATAAATTAATTTTCAATCATTTATCCTCCATTAAATATTAATTTCGGGATGAGTAGAGACTGATATTGCTTACTTTTATCGAGAAATTTCTGTGCATTTTTAAACCCCCTATTTTGATAAATACTAGTATTCATAATTATGGTCTATTAACAATGATAACATTTTTTTTTGCCGATTTTAATCGAATTTAATTCTTTTTTATCAAGTTTATTTAATTTTACTGTACTATTTAAATCGTCTTGAAATAATTAAATACAATAGATGCATTCATATTTTTGTCCTATATACGTATTTCTATACAAGGTGATGTTCGGAATTAATGAAATTTTGTACCAATTGTATCGAATAGAATTTTTACATTTTTCCAGAACAATGCAAAATTGTTGGATTGTTTATTCTAATTATATTAAAAATGTAATAAATTCTATTCGTTCTTCATTGATTTCAATTAAACATAATGTTTTTCATTGCACATTATTATAATACAATGGTTACGTAATACATTACACCCTGAAAAACAAATTTGTTATTTTCAAGTAAATATTTATTTGAATTAAGAAAAGATTTTCTTGAATTAAGTAAGATTTACTAAAACGTAAGAAACATATTCTTAATGCAAGTAAATATACTGTAAAAAAACTTCCAGTACATATTCATTAATCCTTCATACTGTATATCTATATATACATAATATATAGATATACTCTATTGAGAAAATTAATGTACAGTACATTAAATTTCATGACATTTTTAATAGTGGATATTTACCAAATAAGTATTTACTTGAATATAGAAAATTTTTTGTTAACATTGTATGTCAATTGTATGTCAATTATAAACATTTAAACTACAGCATTTTTATCAATTCCAATGTTCATTAAAATTTCAAATAATTTAAATAATTTTCAAAATTAACTCAAATTTAAAAACTATTATATATACTTACATCTCAATTAATACAATTAGTTCATTTAATACTTTGATCAATGTAAAACGATAGAAAGTGAAATCATTGGCTGAACACTTATGACGATCACGATTCGAATCAATCCTATCAAACATTTATCGTCGGCAAATCTCGCAGGATCATTTACATTTATATTATAAAGTCGATAAGGATCGAACAAATCATTCAATCGATTTCAATCAACCATTATCCATGATTTTCACTACAGTATTATAAAACACGACAGTTATTCCATAACAACGGCCTTATCTCGCATCGATTCACATCTCATAAAAGTCACGAGCTTACAAGGGTTTTAAGAATGAAGCAGCACAACACACACACACACACATTGCTTCATTCTTAACCGCAGACAGAAGAAGGAAATGACCGATCCGTGTTTCACTGTCCGACACGTCTTTCGATAAACAAACAGGCAGAATTATGCAGCAAGATTTGGATGCGTCCATCTCGTTTCATTCATCGTCCTCATTTCTGCAGACCTAATCGTTTTTAAGGGCCTATACGTGAATCCCACGATATGAGGATATGAATGAAAGTACGTCGAGTCCGATGCCCAGGGGCATTGAAGAGTAAAACAATACGTAAATTGATACTCGGGGAGCCCACCAGTTTATATGCGGAGGAGCAATTAATGCGTGAGAGCTGTCTTCGAATTGACTCGGTAAAGTCTCTGATGGCGTTTGCTGCGACCCTCATCAGCGAGTGGAAGGTGCGAAGAAATGGTCGGACATTAGGACAATGGGACGATTTACGCTGCCAGTAAATGCCTGGTCATCCCGACACGCGGGAGGTCCACCAAAAAGTCAGACATTTTCTCGAGGCATGATGAAAAAGAAAGTCAAACACGACCACAGAGTCTGAATTTTTCTCAAATCCTAAATCAATATTTAGTTTTAATTAGGGCGCGCTGGAAACTGATGGACCATATATATATATATAGGAGGTCGATCATAATGATGACGTATTATATACTTATTCAAATATGTATGTTACTTATATGTACGTGTTTCGTATGTAGTTCTGTTGAACTGACAAATTATTTGGTGATGAAAATTAAGTGATGGAAAGAAACAAATATCGTTTCTGTATACTTGATGCGTATTGGATTTACAGTGACAGTTATATTTCTAAAATACTTTTAAAAGTCTTGTCAACGAACACTTGAAACGTTATAAGGACTTTATTAATTGGATTTTACTAAAAGGTTTGGAAGATTCTTCTCTGTTTATATGCTCTAATGACGATTAGAAATAAAGAGATTTCTTCCACTTTCAACATTTTTATTTCATCAATTTTACCAACAGTTCTTGGTGCGGACAGCACGACCATAATTATATCAATGATTATTTGCTTTTACCGGATTTTCATCATTTTGATCGTTATTTGCTCATTTCATTATTATCCATTTTAACGATTAAATTTTGTTAAATTTCTATTATTAAAAACATTACAAGAACGTATGTATATTATTTATTATTATTATTATTAAAAATTAATGAAATAAATAAGAACTTGATGGCACAATAGCAAAGACTTCTTTTCGAGCATCGATAAAGCTGTTCCAAATACTTATGGAAAGACAATTGACAAGAAGTAACAAAGGTAAACAACAAATTCATAAGAATTGACCAAAATAACTTGACAGGAAATAACAAAAATCGTTAAAATTGTTTGTAAGAGAAATTTGAAAAAAAAATATCAAAAATCAACAAGGCACAACGAAGATTAACTGAAAAGAATAAAAATAATCCCAAAACAAACAAATCTTTACAAAATTAAGAATAATAAATGACAATCGTGTAAATTATATGGAACAGGTTTTCGAAGATAAAAATCAACATCTATATTTTGAAAAATATCGACAAAATTTTCAAAAAATGTTTAAATGCTTGAAATTAGTATATTATACAAAAGTACACAAAAATGAACAAAATGAAAATGAAAAAGGAATCGGAAAGATCGACAACGAACTAATCCCAAATCCATCCGTAAAAAAATCGTTGAAAATTTCGGTGAATTGATAAAAATTGATTTGAAGTTCTACGGTATTTTTAAGAAAAAGAAAAAAATGTAACGGGTAAAAACTCAGAAAAATCCACAAAAATTGTCGATTCTTATAAAAACAATCGCCACGTTTAAGTTTCATTAATTTTACTAAAGTTTAATAGTTTTTATGCACATTTCCTCCTGCTTTTGTTAACTTTCCTCAATTTTTGTCAATTCGGAATTTTTAATGCTTTTCGTTAGTTTTCATAAAAAATACTGGTACTTCTAGTGGTTCTGAATCGAACCTTGTTATGTAAAATGCATCTCAGGAAAAATCGTATACAAATTAGGAAAAGGGGGAATGGGAGTAATAGTAGGAGAGTTATGTATAAAAAAAAAATTAGTAAATAAGAACACGAGAAAGTACAGAGAGAGAAAAATGGAAGCAATGCAGGAAGAGGGAGAGAATAAGTGGATTAAGATGAAGGAAAGACATACAGGGGTGCAACAATAAGGGGAAAAATTAAGACAGTCTTGTAGGGAATATATATGTACCACACGATACATAAGGGAGAACGAAAAGAGGACGGTTGGGAGAAAAGTGCAAGCAATAGCATCTTGGAGATGTTAAAATGAAATGAGAGGTAACATGTATTGGGTGAGGGAGAAAGAGAGAATGTGTAAAATGTGTGGAGAAGATTTAAAATATTTAAGTCGTGTAAGAAAGAGTACGACGTAATAGAATAAAATTAAAAAGGATGAAAATGGAAGGGGATGGAAATGTATGATGCAATTAGAAAGAGTTAGAAGAGAGAGCGAATGAAAAATGTAAAATGTAAAATGTAAAATGTAAAATGTAAAATGTAAAATGTAAAATGTAATATGTCAAATGTCAAATGTCAAATGTCAAATGTCAAATGTAAAATGTAAAATGT
Organism: Trichopria nigra; assembly: GCA_030522945.1. Classification (NCBI taxonomy): domain Eukaryota; kingdom Metazoa; phylum Arthropoda; class Insecta; order Hymenoptera; family Diapriidae; genus Trichopria; species Trichopria nigra. Next base: position 23,389 of record JAPYZR010004321.1, on the reverse strand, counting down.
AAAATGTAAAATGTAAAATGTAAAATGTAAAATGTAAAATGTCAAATGTAAAATGTAAAATGTAACATGTAAAATGTAACATGTAAAATGTAACAAGTAAAATGTAAGATGTAAAATGCAAAATGTCAAATGTAAGATGTCAAATGCAAAGTGTAAAATGTAAAATGTAAAATGTAAAATGTAAAATGTAAAATATATCATGTAAAATGTAAAATGTAATATGTCAAATGTCAAATGTCAAATGTCAAATGTCAAATGTCAAATGTCAAATGTCAAATGTCAAATGTAAAATGTAACATGTAAAATGTAAATTTTAACATGTAAAATGTAATAGGAGAAAGAAGCCATGTAATCACTAAAAATTGATACATTAATAAAGAATAATATAAAATGCATATAATATATAGTAAAGAAAAGAAATTCTTTTTGTTGAAAAAGTAATCTAACAAAAAAAATATTTTTTTCAACATATTCATTGAATTATCAATAAACCGTGCCAGTGAAAAACAAACCCACATTTTTTAAGTCAAGTTATATATAGGCAGCGACGACTGTCATTGTCGAGTCTAAAAAATGTCTTTCTTTCTCTTTATCAACCACAAAATGATATCTGAGTTAACAACGACTTTATTATCAGCAATACCTGGAGCACTGTCGAGAATTAAAATGACATGTCAAGCTGCTACATCGTTACATATTATTACGCAAATTGCATTTTCCGCACTTGTAACGAAATGTGCGATTGCTTATGTCTTCCTTTTGTTCAGTTTTTCCATTCTGTATTTTTGCATGTAGCTTTTCTGAAATAATTCGTTATGGAAAGTTATATGTTTTTTTTTTTTTTTTTTTTTTTTTTTTTTTTTTTTTTTTATATTTTTTTTTTTTTTTTTTTTTTTTTTTTTTTTTTTTTTTGTTATATTCATGGTCTAGTTGTTCTTTCTGCTCTATTATATGACGAACTTTAATTGAGATTATTTATTATACTTGGTTGAAACAGTATCCCAATACTCTTGTATTTTAAGAACAATTACACGGAGAAAAATTTTCTTGGAAATTGTACCGTATTAGATTTTGATTTTAATACACTTTTTAGAATTTTCACCATGAGTATAATAAAAATTGATATTTCTTATTATAAAAAATTGCAATTTTTCTCCGTATAGTTTTACCTACGCACTATATTGATACATCCTTCACGGTTTCTACACATACGCTGTATATATATATATATAATTATTGTAATATGAAATGTGAAATAATATCATTAAAAACGAATTAATTAATTAATTATATCTTAGTCGTATTAAACAAAACAATAAATTGTAATAAAAATAAAATTCTTCAAATTAAAGAAAACTATATTCGATGTGAAAAGTGTCCGACCTTATAATTGTTGGTTATGGATTTTCTATGGTCATCATCGCGTCAAGACGTCTCAGTTTTGTCCTAAAACTGTCGACGTTTATTAAATTGCATATACGATGGACCGGATGTGTGACTAGCAGAACCGAAGTCTACAAATTTATGCACCATAATACAAGTGCTGTTAATAAACACGCTCGTTCCGAGCTTGTTAAGCAAATGACGACCACCCCGAATAAAAACATCATGGCTATATCCTATATAGAAATGCATCACGTAATCATTCGTGTCGCGGCTAATCTAAACCTCATTCCATAAAAAACTGACTAAAAAAAAAAAAATTAATGGACAATTATAGTTCATTAATTCGATTATAATTTAATATCGACTGAGTCAAATATGTTGACAGAAATGACTATATACTCATTGGATTTCGTCGAGTGGAAATTAATCCACTCTCTCTTCAATTCACTTCAAAATTTAAAAATGTATCCAAGCATTATCTTATTTTATCTTCTATCTATATTTTTCAAATGAAATACTGAGTCACTTTTTGCACATGAACAGTTCATTTTTTACTCTTTTACGACTGCAACTTCACTCCTTCTGATGTAAATGAGTTTTATCTTTCAAAGAATAATTTTTCTCATTTGCAAGGTAGAATTGTATTACGTTAGTAAAAATGAAAATGTAGCAAACAAATCTGGGTGATAAATTACAAACTGGTATACATTACTACAAATAAAAGTTCACAAATTTGTATTTGGGACAAAAATAAAACGGATTATCAACAAAAATGTCTTAAGAAGAAAAAGAAAAAATTTCATCTCGTAAAATTGCTGAAATCCAATAAAGTTTCAGAAACAATCTTGAATTAGTATATTTCGTTACGAGTGCGAGAATTGAAATGTATTAAAATTCACGAGATAATGAACGATATTTTTCTTAATAGCAAGCGGGAAACTCGTCATTTTCGCTGTAATGAAAAGACGTGAAAATCTCGAAATATATTTATGATTATTGTTGAAAATTTTATAAAAAAAAGAAAGAACAAAAATTCTATTAAAGGACGGAAAATTCTATTAAACCATAGTTTTCGTGATTTTTCGCTTGCGTCTTTTTGTGCAGTCGTGTCAGCTATAAATCCTATCCAAACGAATGAGGTTGGATACAAGGTGAAAAAGTCCGAATTGAATTCTTCGCATTTTGATATATCGAAATCGTAAGAAGCACAGATAATTTGAAACCAACATATTTCAATGAAAATTCATCGAAACTTGGGAGAATCCATATTTTGTCACTTTTGTAAAATGACACATAATGGTCCATTTCAAGATTAATTTCTCTCATAAGGTAATTTCTTTTAAAAAGCATAAGATAGAACTGATAAGCACAAACTGTGCTAAAAAAGCCAATCGAAAGATTTGCCAAAATTTGAAAAAACGTATGTATCGACGGGGTACTAAGATCTCTACAAATTGGATTCGAGAGACTGAGGTAGGGTATATAAAAGCCCTCGTCGACTTACAATTCGGTTTGTCCCTACAATATATATATATGTATATTCTCGCATGTGGCCGCTCGAGTCGAGAGCTCGAGCTTATATTTGTTTAACTAAAATCTTCCTCGCTGCCCGCTCGCCACGCGTCACTCTCTTTCAATCGATAGTCAATTCGCAAAGGATCGTTGCAAAAAATGAGCAAACAAATTTGCAGCCAAGTGAAATTACAATAATTGACAGATTCGTTTGTATTTGCGGAATACATTACCTTATCATTAACTTCTTTTTTCGCGATGCGTTTGCGTTTCTCGTGGAAATAACAGCGATGTTCGTTAGCGTTGTAAATAATAATATAATCGTTTTCGATTAACTCTTAAGCCATTTCATCGCGATGTGAAATCATTCCTGTATCGCATTTTAACAATTTTCAAACAAAAAAAATAGAATTTTTAATATATTATACGATTTTCCTCGAGCTTTACCGTATACATTTATCTGCGTTTTATTGTTTTAAAAGGTTGATTGTAATTATTGAATCTGATTTAGAAAATTGCCTCCATTATTTGCATCAAATCTCCAGAATTAACTCCAAAAATATCATATTGGTATCATACTGATTTATGGTGTCGATGTGATCCAGAAACCATCATAAAGTATTGATAGAAAAAATGTACTCTCCTCCTTAATAATTTTTGGTTCATATAATAAATAATGTACACCAATGATCAAAAAATCTCAGAAGGTGAATATAGGAAGGCAATACTCATTTGATTTGTAGTATCGTTCACAAACAAAAAATCAAACCGTCTTATATATTTTATTCGCACGAGCATTTATGAATTTTAACATTCGCTATCGCACATGAAACCGCACAGGTCGATAGCCTCCATTTCATCCAATGATCAAAATGCCAAAAAATGTAAATATAACACTTTTGGTGATCTTCTGCCAAACGAAACGTCACGGGCAATAAACGCCGAAATTCCTGATCACCATACAATTGTACCAGACATCCGTACAATAACACGGATGTCAAGAGTCAGGATTCAGATGATTATCATCATGTTGCATCAATTAAAACCGTACAATCAATTATGGAGTGTCAAAAGCGCTTATTAAAAATGCATAAAAATAATCGCTTTAGGAAATGAGATTATGCGACATACGATACCCGTAAGTTTGAATTTTTCGAGTATTGATATCGACGAAAAGCTTATATATGGCCGGTTTGTAATCTCGACGATTGCCGACGGATCACGTCCAGCTGCCTTGCCGTCGCATACACACATATTATACGTGTGCACGTCCATTTGCCGATGTTTTCGAGGGTGTCAGTTTCTAGTTTCAAAATCAACAGATGAAATTGCACTTATCGCGAGACGACACGCGCCTATATGCCAACGGCCTCCTTCCGGTGTCTTGGCAAAACCTTTAATGACAGGAGCCACGACATTTCTATATCGATTTAGCGTCTATAAATAGTCATTTCATACTTTTGATTTTGATTGTTTTTATTGAAAAATAAATGGAGCACACTATGATATCATCTTTAAGCAGAAACTGATAATTGCGAGTGATAAATGACGATGTTATTAATATGATGGGGAATACAATATTTATACCTAAAATACCTCCACCGACTTCCGTCAAAATCTGATACATTGAATGTATCAGACACAGACTCAACTTTACTATAAGAACTTTACTTATGATACTGACCATCCACCTCATTTTTTTTTAATACCGTTTAGTATAAATGATGGGCGATTATGAATCATTTGGAAGTACATGTCAATGTATATGTTCAAGGACAATGTTGGACTTGAAAAAAAGAAACTTTTTTTTTTTAAACTGTTAAGTTAATGGTCCCGTGGATTTGCTGATATGTCATGTATGTGTGTATATTGAATTATCTAGAAAATTTCGTTGCGGAAGAAAATATCACGAAAATTTATTTAGTATAAATTTTATAAATTTTACAAAAAATTATTCATTTAAGAATTTAGCTAAATAAAATGAAATTTTCTTTAAATTTCTGACTAAATAGCTACAATTATAAATTATTAGACGCCGGTATATTTTAATAAAAATTAAATTGCAATTCTATAGAATTATGTATATAACAAATAATATAGTATATGCATTTTCTATAGGTCATTTTACATTTTTTCAATTGAAAGAAAATCAGAAATGGTTGAAATAAATCGTTACAAATTTTAGTAACCCACTAAACATTTTTCGGTTTCAGAAACATCAGTAGAACGTTTCATATATAGCATCCATGAAACGTTTTAATGTTTGGTTCATAAACGTTTCTTTAACGTTCTGGAAATTGTAAATATCCTACCTCACAAATGTTACAGCGAAATATTTACATATATAGTCGACGAATGTCCTATTGCGGAAACGTAACATTTGAAAAGTGTATGTGTGGTTACAACAACGACGCTAAAACCTATTTGGGCGTTATTAATTCATTCTGCAGAGAGCTATAAAAATTGTATTATCTAATATTAGGCCTATATGACTAGAATTTTTTACTTATTATTTGTTTATAACAAAAAAGTAGGAAAGTCATATACAATATATTAAAATCGTAATACCTATTTTCATTTTTATATCAAGTTTGACTTGAGAAATTGGCATGAATATGCTGGACCTAACTTGTACAAATTGTTGCTTCATTTTTTAATTTCCACGTCACCTAACGTTAATTTGAACTTTCTACACAGCGTAGAAGAAATAATTTCCATCAAACGTTACCTAGAAACATGTAGTTTATAACGTTACCATGATGATTACATTGTAATCGCCTAGCGAAAATGTGAAACTTTCTTGAGCAAATTGTAACGTTTCTGATGTCATTTTAAAGAAACGTAAAGACTTCTTATTCATACGTTCCCGAAACGTTTATTTCGTTCTATATGCAAAAAAGGAACGTTACAGAAACAATAATGTACCATTATTGCGTAACGTTACATTTTTATTAACAAATGAATACAATGTAACGTTTCGGACAGTTTACATGTTTATAGCGGGTATATAGTTTTTACAGAAAATGTAATAATAATTAGTAAAAATTATATAAATATAATCTAATGTCTTATTGTTCAATATTTCTGTCGGAAAATAATTAGATTTTAGTCCGACGGCAATCAACGTATATACCTGAGCGAAGTCAAAATGCGCGATTAAATCTTGTTCTAGCGAGTCATCTTCAAAACAACTTTTTCAGAATGAATTTGACATGTATTCAGATGATTCGTCTACTTTATGATGAACACGTAATTACGTATAAGATATTAAAGAATACATTGTATAATTTGATAGAAAATAATAAATTATGCAAGCAAGTTTTGACAAAAAGTCTTTAATTCCAAGAACAGCGAAATCACTTTTAATAGCTGATTCAATTCAACATCTACATTTAATTACTGCATTTGGAATGACAACTATTTAAATTGATTATATAATGAATATAATTCAACACGTTCAGTTAAATTTAAATCATATCCAAAAATAAAACACACACGATGAAAATATCACATTATATGGCAAATAGTTATCCGGAAGTCGTCTATAAACCAGTTGCTCGTAGTTTCAAAAATATTTTCCCAAAAAAATGAATCGAACTACTGTTTATCTAGAGAACAAATCAGATTAAGAATATATAGACCTAATCAAAATTATCAAAACAGAGATCTTATATATATACATATATATATATATATATCATAAGTGGATTCAAATTTTCGCATTAACAATCTTTGTCTTATTCGTCTATTATTATTTATATTCATTCTTTTTTATTAGATTCATGCAGTCTATAATTTAGACTTTTTTAAAAACTGCTCAGATTGATGAAGATTGTGATTCATATATCTGAATCAATTATCATGATATTTTTCGAAACTCGCCAATATAATTATCGCACAATTACTGTTTTGCAACAAACCAGCCGCAGACGAAAAGATCTGAGAAGATTGACAGATATTTCGTGGGTATTGTTTGTCTTTCAGAACCGGAGAGAATCGCACAGTGGCAGCCATCTGCGAAGATCACCGATTGTGCATTCGGATTGGCCGGCAGCACTGGTGAGCAAAAGGCTTCGGGATCGAAGCACTTTGTGTGTTTAACACGAGCGAGAATATCTTCCGAAGAAGAAATATTTGACCAGTAGTGAACGAGCGAACACTATATATACATATATACATATACATATATATGTATACATATAGTAGGTCTTCGTCCCTGTGCTCGGGTTCACCTACTAATGCGTAGATCGCAGAACAAAAGCGAGACGTTTTTACAGGATCGAAATGTTTACCGAACAAAGTCCACGGGTTATAGCCGAGTCGCAGGAGTCGCCCTGTTTGGAATTGGGCATTTGCATTTTGTACGTCCAAGCACTTAATATTTGTTATTGGAGCATTTTTTGAAAATTTTCATCTTTTTGGTGGATTTTGCGAAATACAAACGAAAAATTTCCATTTGTTCAATTTCATTAAAATCAGTATGGGGGAAGTTAAAAAAAAAGGTTCACAGGTGAAAACTTGTATTAAAAAGGATTAAAAATTATTAAAAACGGATTCATTTCTTCTACTACGAATACTTCTGGATTCTTGTTAATCCAAGTTTTGATGTTTTAATCATTTTTTTTTTACCGTGGAGAGGTATGAAAAGACATTTCTTTTTTTTTTTAAAGAAGAGTTGACAACTAAAACATTTAAAATGTAAAATTCTCAACAATATGAATATATACAGTATATTTAAATTTTTTAATCTTCGCGTATTCTTTTGTATCAAGTCATACTTGAGAACTATCCCAGCAATCGGAAAAAGGATTGGCAGTGAATTCAGAAGGATTCAAATGGATTCGGTTGAATTCGTAATCTGTCCAAAGTGAATAGTTATATAAATCCAAAAACTATTTCTTAAAGCCTGATCCAGAAAAGAGAATTCATATTAAACCAAACGAATTCACTTTAATCCCAAAATAATATCGCCGAAAATAAATATATAATGCTAAAAAAGCGAATTCAAACCAGTATCTGCGAATCCACGGGAATCCAAAAATAATATCGCTGAAAATAAACAATGCCTTATGTATTCACAGGCATTCACGGGCATAGACGTGAATCCAACGGAATACATTTTAAACTGGGGATTCGAAGGGATTTTGACACTCGGATACACGTGGATTCAAAGGCATTCACGGGCATTGGCGTGATACCAAAAGGATACATGTGAATCCATTTAAATACATTTGAATCCATTTGAGTCCATGACAAATTACGAATTCAAAGGGAGACAAATTTTCAATCCCTCTGAATCCTTTTTCGATTGCTGAGCATGTAACAAAAATAGTATTGCATACGATAAATTTGTGATGTTCAATAAGAATCTATTTAATTCGAAAACGTATTAATTTTATTGTTTTTGAATATTGAATATTTACATGTTTTCTTAATTTCAAAATTAATTGTTTCCGAATTCCCAATTAAAAGTTATAAAGGCTTGAACAGTTTTAAAATCTTATAATGCTTTTTGGATACACATCTACCGTCGGATGGCATTGATTTTCTCTTTCCCGCTCAATCATTATAATACTAGACAATAATTATTTGACCCAAAAGTTTTTCAAATCGATTTCTCGTAAAACTTCATCACGTAATATACTGTAAAAACACTCTGAAGAAAAGTTAAAAAGTATAATTGAATTACACCTCTCTCTCTCTCTCTCTATATATATATATATATATATATATATATATATATATATATTAAACAAATAATATTTTCTCACGTTTACAATTGACACATTTTAATGCCTCTTTAATTGTCCACCTAAAGGAATGTCCACATGCAAATAAATGAATTTGAATGTTTGAGTTGTTATCCGACACTGCTATGTGCAGGGAATCCCTAAATATTTCGGATCTCGACTCTGAGAAAATACCGGCACACGAGTTGGGAATGTGAGTTTGATATTTTAGAGAAGTCCTCGGAAAGACGATACCTTCCAAGGATTCGTGGCTCAACCACAGATATTTAACAAGTTACAAGGGTTAAACACAAAAATGTCAATTTCGCTTTTCTACAGATATATATATATATATGTTCAGATAATATGTTTCCACCTTTCTCGCCGATATCCCGTTGATAATTTACCATCTTCTTATTAAGATTTTTAAGTGAAATACTTCTAGGATTTTTAAAATAATAATAACAACTGCCATAATCTATAGGATTAAGACAAAAAGTTTGTACTTTACTGCAGTGTCAAAAATTTTGAGTGATCGAGTTTTTAAAACAATACATTTATTTAATACCTTTATTAGTAATAATCTGAATATCTATATTAATATCTCTTTCATATGTTAAACAGTGGAAGAAATATCTGCATATTATATATCGAATTTGTCATTTTTATTGTTCCTCTAGACAATTTGTGATTATAGCAACTAGAGATATATATATTTATTGCTACAATAAATTACAAAGACAACACCTTCATATTGTCAGATTTGACTGTTACTATAATTCTCAGTGTGTGACGTAAATGATCAATAAGACTATATTTCATTAAAAGCAAAAATAAAGGACAAGGTAAACCTTCAATATAACCTTCATTTAACCGCAATTCATCTCGTGTATGTTATTATTATTGGAATAGAAATCCGCCTCTACTGAATTAGTACACGCATTGAGAATATTTGCATAGTCACGTAGTTAAATATGTATCATAGCGACCCACCAGACATCTTACAGTTCTTCGAATGTGAGAACCAGAAAAAAGAAAAGAAAAACAATTTTAAAACGTCTGTTTCTCTTCAGGTGTCTGTAATCGTACACCCGAAATTTCTATACTACCGAGTCAGCAAGTTCTAAATTTAAAATGGCTATATTTGATCCGTTCGTTGCATTGAATGCTTTCTATAATGGCAACTTGTGATGCTTTTATTTGAATAATTTACAAACAATTGGAAAAGAAAAGAAATAGATTTCCAAAGAATCAAAAATTCCCATTTTGAATCCTTTTTCGTTTGCCATCTTAAGCAAATGAATAGAAAAAACTTTGTTTGACAGAATATAGTGATTACAATACGTATTCTCATAACGTGTACATCAGACATCCTACGAATCCAATCGATGCAATAGAACTGATTTAAACTGAATGGTTTCGGTATAAGTATAGAATTACTGGATCCGGAATATTGAAACATCCATCTATGATTCACAGTGACATTTCACTACTGGACCTATTATTTTCATCGCATCAAATGCCAAATATCGTGACAATGAAGAGGCTCGCAGTAGAAAATCTTCACGAGTAAGAAGAGGAGTCATCCAGGAACAAAAGTTTCACTGATAAAACAGATGAAGCACGATATATCAAGAAAAGATATATCGATATATCGCTTTACAAAATTTCAGACAAAAGTCAACTGATCAATTGTTGACGTTAGGAACTTGTCGTTCTCTCCAATTCTTGTCATTATTGTGCTGCGGTTAAAAATAACTCCATCTACTAATTTTATACTCTTTATCGTGCTAGAGTTGGCAACTAAAATATCTAGCAATAATATCTAAGAGGACTTGACACAAGTGTCAATGTTTCATATATGTACAACGACATATAAGAAACTAGAGTTTCTATTTATACTGTGGATTGCTAGGAAATATCCCGTGATTATAGTATGGATCCAGTCCATAATGGTTTATACGCAGAGAGATTCGTGATTTTACGAATTCGAGTCCCACCGAATGTTCTGTGGTATCTCTTGAAAATAAAGAATTGTGGCTTTATAAGAAAATTCTTTCCCTCTAAATTACAAATCCACGTAAGTCTCTACCTCCCCAAATACACTGACAGTTTCGAGCATCGCACAGGATCTCGTACCAGGAGACATATCACACAAATCTAATGCCGCGAATCATCCGTAATCTGTTAAAAGATATTTCGCATCGACAGTACAAAAACGTAGATGGATCGAATTGTGTCATGCTTGAACAATTCTAAATATCCATTTAGAAACAGTATTCATCGAATGATTCACCAAAAGATATCACCTAGGATTGAAGGATAAAGCACCAGTAAATAGAAAAAAGAACACCGTGCTAATCGAAAGCCGATATTCGTGTACTCACTGGCAAATCGCGGATCATTGGTCGTCGGTGGTGCCGGCGTATACCAGGGATGATGGTGCGAGGACACGGCGTGCGACCTCATGGGGTCAGACGCCGTGGTGCCTCCACCGACGCCTGGCCCGGCGTGATGATAAGGCGATAGTTCCGCCGCGCAGTACTGGTACTGCGAGGTCAATTGCATAGTCGCATAAGGATTTCCCATGGCACTCATTCCACCACCGCCACTCGCGACTCCCGTACCGACCACTCCTCCGTTCGCTCCCACGACGGGCCCGGGGGTGCTGACTCCCGGCGTTGAGCCGCCGTGCAAAGGCGGACTTCCGCTGCTCGCGCTCGAACTTCCGGTATTGCCGCCGCCGACTCTTGCGCCGCAGGCGTTTGTATACGGAGATCCCTGCGAGTGGGTGACGACACCGACTCCTGACGCGGCTGCAGCCGCTGCCAATTCCAACTTGGTTAAATTACGGTAAGTCTCCTCGATCGGCGACAGAATATCAGTTACACTGAACGGCGTTGTGTGGGCACCCACTTGAACGTGTGAGGAATGCTGCTTCGGGGACAAACTCATAGCCAGGTCCACGCCGTTCAAGTCCGGCAATAGTCCGGCCTGGTCCAACTGGTTGTGTTGCTGCTGTTGCTGCTGCTGCTGCTGATGCTGGTGATAATTGGTAGCATTGTTGCTACCTTGGCTTCCTGCCCCGTTACCACCTCCGCCACTGCCGCCGCTCATCTCCGCAAGCTCGAAGCTGCCGCCGAAATACCTCAGGCTCGATTGGCAAAGAATTTTGATGCCGAGTTTTAATCCAAGTCCTTCATCCTGACCACACTTCTTACGACACGACCGACGGACGAAACAAACGACTAGACCCAGACACTGACTCCTGATATCCGATACGTTTCGGTTCGCATTCTCCCAGAACTAAGAGTAGAATCCGGCACTTGTAATGTACGATCACCGTTAACGCGGACACTGCATCACTTCATCCGGTGCGGCCGCGCGACGATCAGCCGCACTTCCGGATACGGAACAAGGACTCGGCTTCGACGAATATTTTCGCACAAACTGCATCTCCGAACGATGTTTACTTGGTTGGCGAGTATCACGCGGCGTCGGTCAAGACTGCCGACACGTGGACCGAACTACGAGAGAGAAGAGGGTAGTGGCCGGCAGAGCCGGCCGGCGGCCGACTGAAATCACCCGGGGGTCTTCGAGTCGTTGGTCTGGTGTCTGCCGATAGACGATGGTAGACGTACCACTCGTACACTTCGCCTCCACCTTCGTCGAGGATACACTCTCACTCCGCGGAGAGGAGCGCGACGGCCGCTCTATGGGTGGTTGGATGGATGGATGGATGGATGGATGGATGGATGGACGGATGCCCGAGCTAGGCGGCTGGCTGGCTGGTTTGCTTGCTGGATAGATGAATGAATGGAGAGGACTGTTGGGCTCTCCTGGAGAGGTCCTCACGGCCGCTTAGACCCACTCGAGCAACGCTCGCTCACTCGCTCGCCCGGGCGGCCCCAAGCACAGGCCTCGTAGCCAAGCCCCGTAGACACGACGCGATGAGTGGAGTGCCCACTACGGAGAAGTGCCTGCTACCAAGAGTCGTGATGAGATGTCCCCTTTGCGTGTTAGATGAGGACCTACCACTTCTGCTCGGCTCGAAGTGGGCTTCGCGCGACCTCTTCATTGGCGGGTCTGCTCCAATGGGGCGCGCGCCCAGCTTGGATTGGCCTCTCTGAGCGCCAAGTACCCACCCGTGATCGAAGCCGGTGGGGCGCACCCTTGTTCCGGGAGGCTGCGCGCGGCCTATTCGACCGGATTCAAAGCGGAGGCTCGACGAAGACCGACCACCCATCAAACGGGAACGACAGAGACGACCAGGGCTGCAGGGAAAGAGACGAGGAATGCCAAAGACAGAGAGGAGAGCGGGTCACGTGTGCAGAATCCGCGCCACGGAGCCATTACGGTACGTGCGGTGGCGCGCGCTGCTCTGAAGGACGGCCCATTGAGAGACTGGCTGGGACGGGAAACGGAATACCTACGCGCCGGTTCGTATTGCCGGAAGCGGTCTGTGGTAGTGGATTTGTACACCGTGCGGAACGGAGATTCCGCGAGATGAGAAATGATGAGGGACCCGGAGGTGTGGGGGTCTGTGGGCCGGTGGGGGGGGGTTTTAAGGGTTCTTTTGTGTTTTTTTTTTTTTTTTTTTTTTTTTTTTGCCCGGTGTCGGTAAGTTTATAGGCCCGGGGTGTATCGTATTTTGAATATTTCCTTTTTGGATTTAATATTAATATTCAGGAGCTTTGTTTAGATTGATGATTCCAGGCCATTTTTGCTATTGGCGCTCTCTAAATTTGAATCAGCGAAAGTCACTGCCAATCAGCGAATATACACTGGTAATCAGTCCAAACCCTACCACCTCGTAGGGTTTGGGCTGCAAATCAGCGGATTTTCGCTGATTCAACTTTAGAGAGCGCAATATCAATTCTTTATTATTGAATTGTATTTGTCATCCTATACATTTAGTTAAGCATAGTTATTATATCATATATAGACTTGCATTTATAATAAGAGCTATCTCCCATTTCTTAGAAAACTAAATAAATGTGTAATTTTACAAAATGCATATTATATACTTTATCTGCTTTATCTAGATTGTAATAATGACCAAAATATTTTAAGCCTGTTCTGTACATGATGAAGTCAGATTACGCATGATATAGCATTTTGTACTAGGTACAGATTTTTCTTAGTAAGCACAGTGTTCATAAAGTTTGGTTAAAATTATCAATATAATGAAATAAATCGAAAAAGATAGTATAAAAAAAAAAAAGAAAAATCCTTTCCTTGAATTCCTCTATTAATTTTCGATCCATTATTGCTGAAATCATTTTACAGTCACGTAAAACACACACTTCAAGTACGTCTCAAATAGATTCATTAGCGGTTTTGTACACAATAAACATGTAATCAACCATAACTGAAATCGCTGAAAATTATGTTGTTATACAAATATTTTTTTTCCGTTTACAGGTCAAGTTGAGTAGAACATGAATTTAAAAAGGTTCAACTTGATCGAGTGCTCCGCTATTAGCTTTCCGTGCCGTCATATTGCATTTAAAATGAAATTCTACCTTTTTAAAAAAATTTGAATCGTTTTTTTTTAAATTTTAGTACTAGCATTGATTTCAGATTCATCACTTTATTCCTACATTTTTACATTGGAATTGGCTGACTCTTTACAGAGTAAAATAAAAATGCAATATAATCGTATGATTTTTTAAAAAGTCCAATATTACTTTATTCACTGAAAAAGTTGAAAGCGCCCATCGTCCAAAATTGAAGTCAAGAAAATGAGTTCTTTATAAGTTTCGCACTTTTTGAAAAGGAAACGAAAAAATGAGTTTTATCTGCTTTTATTGTAATCGTCGTATGAGTATATTGTAGTATATCGACATTCACTTCGATTCTGCGGCGACTCCCGCACTATAAACATGGAATTACCATCTTTACGCCCTTGATACACAATGTACTATTATAGAACCCTATAATAATAATGTTTAAGGCAAATTACATATCGCTTTATATAACCTGTCATATAAATTATTGTGGTTTAAACGTTGTTTTTAGATGTTGTATCGTTAGTGTGAACAGAAAATATATCATAGGGGTGAAAAGATATTTGGGTCATGGCCGATATATGCATCTCTCGTCTGGCGAAGGCTTTCATTCGTCTTTGGTTCGTCTCGTACTTTCCCTGTACGATTGAAGTACTACAAGACTCGATTATAACTTGAATGGTTCACTTTCTTACCCATAAAAGGTCGCTAAAGTAGAACTTTTACTGACATTAAACAAACTTTATATATATATATTTCCCATTCAATTGATAATCAGACATTACGTCTAATTGCAAAGAAGAAAAATAAGAAAGTATAAATTCAACTAAGTAATAATATATATATATATATATATATATATATATATATATATGATTAATATAATCGAAAAACGTAAAAAAAAAAAGTTTTTTTCTATATATTTTCATTCCTATTTCGAAAAGTATAAATTTTCATGAAAAATGAGAAGAATGAAAAATATTCCTCTAACAACGACGCGACGTACATAATTTTGGTAACATTACATTTTCCCGTACGATTAGTAATTTTCGGGGTATTGGACCCGAAACATTATCTGCACCTTGAAAATACAAAGACTCTTTTTAAAAATGAATAAAACAAATATTCCCTGTTTGACAACTCCGAAATTACTGCTCCTACGGGAAAATGTAATTACAATAAAAATCGCACAGTTTTAATGGAAGAATATTTATCATTATTCATATTTTCATGAAAATTTATGCACTTCCTTCGACATATGTCCAAAAATATCTAAAAATCCCTATTTTTAACATTTTTTTTTCGATTTAATGATCATTGTCGAAAGCAATACGCATTAAAATAAGTATGAATTCATACAAAAATTATTTGCGCTATACCTTTATTAGATGAAAAACAAAACAATTGTTTAGTAATCAGATCCCAGCCATCAAAATATAAAGGATTCAGAATGATCACAGAAAAGAGGTGAGATGATCAGTCACTTTCTGAGATGTTTCTGAATACAATATCGTTATATGTGGTCTTTATGAACTCATGCTCAGAAAATCCTCAAAAAGTGGCTCATCTGACCTCTTTTAGAGCACATTCAGAGGTCGTTCTAGACTCCTTTTTATTTTGCTGGCTGGAATATAGCATATATATATATATGCATCTTATCGAATTTTTGGAAACGTACTTTTTTGCTTAAAATTATGCTTGAAGAATCACCTTTGCAGTCCTCGATCTGTACCCGTTACATATGTATATACCTATATCTTAAAGGTAGTTCAAAAATGAAATGTGAAGTGCAGTAAATTTGAATGTGTGGTTGAAGAACGTATATCAATAACAAACTCTGTAGTATAGTACATAAGAAAAGTGATGGGAATTTATTTTACGAGTACCTCCTTCTTCTATGCCGGAGGTATACGATATTTTATATAACGAGGCAGAAAAATGCAACTTTTTGCCCCTATGGAAGAGATAAAACTGCTACTATATTGTGAAAGTATTTCATATTAAACCGTTTTCTCTATTTCAAATATGTTAATGTCGTACATTTTTTGATAGAAAACACATTCGCTATGTGAAGGGTCAATCGAACCGCCACCTCGTATAACTAATTCGGAACTATTTAGTATATACCCCTCGGAACGTCGTTTAAATGCCATAAAAGCATACAGATTGTTCGTAAAACATACAGATTTCTTAATTAATTGCATTATAATGACATTTGTTAGAAGTACATCTCGTGAATATATTGCAGCAGAAAATGTTGTAGAAGAGTATCATTATTTCATCACTACCATTTGTAGAAATTACGTCTGAAAATAATTATGAGGAGTAAACGATTGTAGAAATTACGTTTGAAAAATTTTGATTTACGTACGATATTTTATGTAAAGAAGTCAGAAAAATGCTTCTTTTATGCATGCGTTATATCAAAAAATATTTCCCGTTAACATATGTCAATATGCAATTCAATTAATTAAGAAATTCATGCTTTACCAGAGTATCAAATGTACTTGTGCAGCATTTAAATGACGTTCCGAGGGGTACTCAGTATAGTGCCAACTATATACCAGGCGGTGCTTCGACTGACCCCTAACATAGCGAATATCAAAATTATGATTCTATATGTCATTTTTTTATCAACACATTTGTCGTTATTAATTCGATCAATGAATTAATTAATTAACATAAAAGTTGTTAATTAATTAATAATAAAATCCGCCGACACGCCGCATGTTCTCATTTCGTTTCAGCCGAATATACATTTGAATGTGAAATATAATGAATTACCATTATATATAACAATTCCCGCTATTGGAAGTATAGATGTAGATTCGAACCGATTCAAATCATCAATCCGTTTTTATCCGGACTTAATAAAGGTCGAAGTCCTTAATTTTCATTAAATTATATCCTACCTATGTATAAAAACGAAAAAGAAACGAAAGTTCAAATGTTCAATTAAGAAAGTATTAGGGACAATATACATATTCGCGTCGTCGGTACGTAAAATTAATTGAATTCTTAAAAATATTGATTCAATATAAAGGATATGCCTGGAATGTATAAAGATATAAAGGACTTATAGCGAATGCTGAATACTTATATTTGAACGAATACTCGAATTGATGTATTGAAACAAATCGAATTTCAATCTGACTATGTAGATAAACATATATTTAGATCTTGAGACTTTATACCAAATCGAATTACATGCGTCCAGTAACCATTTAAAAAATATTAAAGTATTTGGAAATGAGATTGAGGAAAATAGGAATTCTGAAGTATTCACTTTCAAAACTAAACAAATATTCTATTCAATACTTTCTCAGCGTTTTCAATAATATTTTTGAAAATTCTACTCTTTTTCGTTTGTTGATGGGGTGTATAAAACACCCATAAAAATAAATCGATAAAACACTGAAATATAATATTTTAATATTTATATATATATATATATATATTCTCAACAAGGATTCAGGAAACGAAAAGGTATTCAAGAGGAATTGAAATTTGAATTCTTTTAATTCTTCTGAATCCATATTTTCTTGACTCTCGAGAAAAGAAAAGGAATTAAAAAAGATTCGAAAAAACAATATTTAATACTTTTGAATATCTATTATAACTCGCAACTTATTAAAGATTCAAAGGTATTCAAAACTCGAAGCGTTATATTATTCTTTTTTTGGAGATTCAAAAGCATTTTGAACAGAAAAAGATTCACACCTCAAGAAATTGGATTCAGACACCAACGATTTTAATCTTATTGATTTATTTTTGATTATAATGAAGAATTCAAAATGTGAATTTGAATATATATATACTATTCCACCAGAATAAACGAAAAAGTATTGAGCTTTCAAAAATCGGTTTGACAGGAATTAGAAATTATATTGAAAAGTATTCATTTGTTTTTGAATATGAGTACTTTTGAATATCTGAATAATTTTTTAATACTTTTGCAATCGTTGGGTCGTATATTCCATATATATCCCGCCAGCAAACGAAAAAAAAATATATATTGAAATGAATTCCGCAAAGACAAAATACCTCAATATATTCCAATTCAGATTTATATAGGTTTGGAATGTTTACAAATTAAATTATGCATTGTATTTCGTTTTAATTTACTTAAAAAATAAGTCATTTCAATTATATATAATTACTATCCGATGTAATTATTCTGTTACCAGCACCAAAAATAATTTATTTCGGATAATTCTCGTTTAATTTTGAACCAATTTCAGCAATATTTTTTTGAGAATTGCATATGTTATGTCGAATCACCCTTCCAAAGCCCGAATTTTGAAAAAATGTTTCAAAGCTTTTTTTATTTATACTTTTCCTGTTTTTATGTTAGGTCGATAACTGTTCTACTTTAGAACCCTCTTAACAAAAATATCGGAGTAAACAAACGAAAATATATGCATTGGAAATGTGAATTCGAAAAATATGAATTGAAAAATCAAAAAACGAATTCATCACTTGTAACAAAATAATTTTTTAATAATACCATATTTTTAAAAAATATCGCTGAAAGTGGTTCAAAATTAAACGAGAATTATCCGAAATAAATTATTTTCTGTTACCAGCACCAAAAATAATTTATTTCGGATAATTCTCGTTTAATTATTTTCTGTTACCAGCACCAAAAATAATTTATTTCGGATAATTCTCGTTTAATTTTGAACCAATTTCAGCGATATTTTTTTGAGGATTGTATATGATATGTAGAATCACCCTTCCAAAGCCCAAATTGTGAAAAAACGTTTAATTCACTTTTTATTCATACTTTTTCAAAAGCTCGGTCGATAACTGTTCTATATACTTTAGAACCACCTTAAAAGTATTATATATTCGAACCTTGTGCAGCGCCACGTATGCAAATTCATTCATATATACATACATTCTGAACAATCAGAAACAGAAAAGATTATAACTGGAACATTTTCATCAAAACTCGTAATCCCGCAGTAAACGAAAATTGATTGACGAATTTGATCGTATATATATTACAATGCATTACGCATTATACATTAATATATAATAAATACTTGTCGATTTAGTTCATCTGTATAAATGACGAAATTATTAAAAGATTCGGTGTTCGCCCTTTTTCCTCTGTTTATATATAAAATATAAAACCTACATATTTTATATATGGGATTTCAGTAATTTACAAATGTACCATCTGTCGATAGTACAGATTTAGCTAAAGAAAAGTTTTCTGTAAATTATATGCTAACTGCAGGTAAAAGCGAAATCTTCCGTGTATTTGCCCAGCTGGGATTGTTTTGATGATTCTTTCGCTAAATAATTGATCATTATTTCTCACAGTATTTGATTTTCAGTGTTTTCATGTATTGAAGAAAAATAGAAAATGGCATTTAGAATATTACGAGCTTACGCAACAATAATTAAGCCCTTAAAAAATACATGTATTTCAAATAATGGTATATATACAAATAAAACATAACCTCTACATCAGCATAAATCCTTCATTATAAATTTATTTAAAAAAAAAAATTTTTTTAATAGAAAATTCATTTCCAGATTTATATAACAATGTAACTTGAAGAAAATAAGGACTTCTAAAATCCATTTTACCACTGAAAAGTTTTTCACGCCCCGCAGCTTTTTAACAAAGTGTAAGTAATGGAATGTATTATATATATATATATAATTTTTTCTAGATGATTTGTGTTATTATCATTTATAATTGCATCCAAATATGGAGTTGAATTCATAAATAATAAATACTGCAGAAACATGGAAGACTGTAACTGATGTACGTAATGCCGGCAAAAAAGGGATAGAGGAAAAGGAGTAAAAAAAAAAGATAAAATACTTGAATAGAGGCCAAATGATTGGTGTTGGTAAATTAATTATAGTTTAATTACACTTATGTCTTCGAAAAGATTAGTAAGAAACATTTTTTTTAATAATTGATAGAATTACTAAAATATCCTGCAAGCATATTTTGTAACTTACATACGTATTTAATTTTGCAGATGTTTTTGAAAACGATGATTGTAAAGCGTTAGGACCTAAGATGGAACTTACATAAGGTATAGTTCAATTGTTGTCTATGACAACAAAAATGGATTAGTTGGAATTGCGCTTTATGTATGCTAACAGATACAACAATCACACTGGTAAGTATTAAAATTTCAATATTATTAAAATTGATTTCAAGAGCACCTATTAATTTATAAATTTTTTGTAGAAAACACGTCAACAATTAGCGGAGGAGAAATAGTTGCATTTGGTAGTTTAAAACAGAAAAACATATGTACCCTAAAGTGGTTGCCAGTCCTGGAGTTGTAAGGAAACATGAAGGCGTTTCTTCTACTGAAATCATGTACTTCAGCCAGTATTTTCTAGGTAGTAAACTTGTGTATAAAAGATAGAAATATCCGCTATTTTACACAAAAATGAAGTCCTGGCAGATACATCTGAGAAAATAAGAGTATTTACAAAATCAAGACGAAGTATGCATTCGTATGTATATGCCAAATATGATGAACTGCTGAGTTTCTTGGCGGAAAAATATCCTGAAGACAAACCAATTCTATTAAGTAAGAAAAATAGAAATAAAAAGCAAGCGGAATCCTACACTAATTAATTGTTCATTTACAAATTTAATATTATTAGAGATTTAGAAATATATAGAATAAAATACGGCTTCAAAGGAGTATGTGGGTGCTATATCTACAGTAATACATTTTTTTATATTCAATATTATAGATAATTTTTTTTTTTATTTATTATAGGATAGTTAAATTGATATAATTCTTTTTTACATTAGGTCTTCGTTGAGAAACTCCTCAGAATTTTATTTATAGCTGTAAATATTATATATCATTTGCATAAAACATTAGGGAACAGTGTTTAAAACATAATATTCATTAATTACAAAGTTCAAACATTTTCTTATTCACTACAGAAAGTTATATATCTTTCTATTTATAACTTATTAAGTTATTTATAACTTTGACTGATATGTAAAAAGTTATTCAATAAAGTCTTAAATTCTTATCTTATAATTATTTACAAATTGTTCATATTTGTGAATATTGTTCCTTTTGTTTATTATAAGTTATAAAAATACTACGATGTATCACTTATTTAAATGTACATTATTTGAACAGATTCAGGCAATAATAACTTTCCGGTCTTGACAGCTGTAAATTTGTAAACAATTATTATATAATTGATACACATAAGGAAAACGTAAATAAAAGATAAATTTTAAATAGAAATGTAAGTAATGTTAAATAGATGTCGGGTAATTTAGATGATTTAAATCTAATGTTTATATTGTGTTTTGGCTCTTTTTGATGAAGTAATTTTTGAAATTCCTTTAGTCTTTTTTATGTGTTTCGTATCAAATTTATCTTTTAATTGTTTTATTTCACAATGACATATATTGTAAGGTTTACGTACAAGTCTGATGTTATTTTAAATTATTGAATAAAATAAAATTTTGTATAAAGATAACCAGTACTATTACTACGCATCACAATCATACATATCAGTGCGACTTGCTTTATTTTTGTATGCGAATTAATTGTATCCGCATTTTGCTAATAGTTATATATATATATATATATATAGGAGATAATAATATAGGAGGTAATGGAGATCACATAAATGCATACTCCATTATACGTTGTATTGCTTTGAAATTTAAAATACGTTTTTGTTACATTATAGTGAATTTTTATATTAATGACCATTTCTTGTCAATTATGAATAATACTAATTGTATAAAAATATTGGTAAAAAGTGATACTACATATATCTGATGAGATTAAAGAATACCGTTTATCAATATTTATATTGGTAATTCTTTTTTAGCAATATTCCAACTTTCAGTTTTGTATGTTTAGTAGATTTTGAGATTATTGAAGACAAAACAGATCCTAATTAGTTTTTGAGTTGGTGAATTTATCGTTGAAACAATAATAATATATTGTGACGGATTGTTTTCTTTGCGTGCTCCATATGGTCTATAGGAATTACAGTGTTGCATTATGTATTTTAACGTTTTTTATTCTTTTTTCTCCTATTTTTTTTTTTAATTATTGCATTAACATAATTTTTTAAAGTTGTGTATTCAAATTTACTGATTTTATATATATATTCTCATTACATATATGTATACTCATAACAAATTCATTTTATTGGGGTAATCTGTTTTGTTTATATATAGTATGCGACAGTAAATATTTCCTCTATATCTGGTATGGTTAGTGAAATATTTTGATTGTTTTTCAAAAATATTGTAACGCTTTTATTTTACTTGTATTCTACAAACAAAAACAAATTAAATATTGACCTGTTTCAATGCATACAAATCATACAATACAATTTACAATAGAAACTCAAACAGACAATAAAATAAACTTTTTAGATTTAATGTTAATCAACAGAAATAAGCAAATCAGTTTTTGCTGGTAGAATACTCAATTTCAATTCAGAACATCCACTTAAACAATAGATAGCAATGTCATATAATTTATAGTAGAGAATAAACAATTAAATTAGCAGATAAGACATTCCACAGAAATTACCTACTCCCTTTATTATTCATCAATAAATATATGAAAAAAAGAGTAGGCTCTATTTAATTTGAATATTTTATAAGGGCGGTTACTTTTGGTTGTGAACCTATTATTGCTCCAATTTTAAAATTAAAAAATTATCGGACGTTCTTGCTTTGTAGTCGATAATATATATACATATATAGGAGTGTACAGACCAACAGTCGTCGATTTTTTTGATTAACCGTCAATGATACCCAGATATAGCGAAACATATTTTTTTGTGAAAACAAAACATCATTATTTTCACTTGTTTCGACCATGCGGCCTTCGGCCTTCAATCCCACATACAATTAAAAATTATATGATTTTATTCAAAGTGTTTTTAATTCTGTACTGTATATATTGAAAGTATATAAAAGTGGCGATATATTATTGCAAGAGTTTAATCAAGACGAGATTTAATTAGCTATGTTTTAAAATAAAATATAATGTGAATAGGAATGTATAAAGATCGAATTAAAGTATAACGATTTGGACCCATGTATATACTACTATCTTTCGCGCTCACTTTGAAACTATGACCTGTATAACATTTTAAAGGTATTGTAAAGAAATATAGTAAAATATTCCAGGAACATTGATGACGCTTACAATCTATAAATTTACAGGGTATATATATAATATATCGTAATATATATATATATATATA
>JAPYZR010004320.1:0-23161 GCA_030522945.1 Trichopria nigra | reverse complement strand
AAATCGTTTTTTTCTTTGGAGTTCCCTTTGCCCCCCGAAGAGTTCTACAACTTTTTCTTGTGACATTTTTTTATCAGAGTCGAATTGACAAAGTTACAGCCATTCAAAGTTTGTGTTTTATGAAGTTGGCCCCCCAACATTTTCAAATTGTTTTTTTTTTGGGTGAAAACGACAGAATTATTTTCAAAATATATAAAGAACTTCAGAACTATGCGGGGGGCATATACAACTGCAATTACTTTTTTTTTTTCTTTAAGCGGGGGGCCAACTTCACACTGATATTAAATTGTTCGAAAATTGGAAAAAAATGGAAATAAAGGAAAATAATATTCAAATTTTAATTTTCTTAAGTTCCTATATTTCTTATTCAATTTTGATCAAATGTCAAAGGGGACCTACCTACGTACTCTACAAATTTGTACCGACAATCTTAAATTTACATCTTATAGAGTAGGTCCTTTTATCGACCTTATCGACCCTATGGAAACCTTTTAAGACTAAGGTCGTGCCTATTCCTAATTAAATAAATGTGAATTTAACAATAATATGTTTTATAAACAAAAAAACATTTCAAATTTAATTCAAGTCATTAAATACTTTTATTAAAAAAAAAAAAAAGATAACGTGACATAAACAAACGAGAACTGAAGGAGAGTGATCCTATAAATTTTGAAAAATCGTTTACAAGTAATGCGACACACATGAATTCACATTTTTTTAGATCAAGCCATATTGTCGGCGAAAATTCTACTTTGGTGGCCCTTTAAACCCGATAACGCGTAAACGACCGTTTGAAAATGTGACGAGTGGTTTATCGTGCGCCGAATTTTCGCCGACGCTCAACGCAACCTGCAAAATTGCAAATCGATGTCAGCGCTGCAGCAGTAGAGGCATTACGTTTGTTGATGCCGGGAGTAATCACGGCACACGAGGCGGTGTACAGTATGTATATATGTAATGCAATCTAATGCATCGGGTTCTCTTGGCGCAGGGCGGCGCGGCGCAACGGGAAAGCCGAGTAAGTACACAGACTGTAATTAATCCGAGGTGTTAAATCAAGACCGCGAATGCCGCAGGTTCGTTTAAAGACGCGCGCGACGCGTTGCCGAGTGAGTGCCATCTCGAGACCGCTCGCTATATGTCGCGCCTTTCCCGAGACACTGCAGTCGCTACTTTTTCTTATATATACACCTATATATACATACTTATATATACATCACCTAGCCGCATTTTCTCTCGCGGGCACATCCCTTCTATATTACGCCTGAAAATTTGGCACAACCAAACGGCGCTCGGAAAAACGACGTTGAGCTCATAAATTTTAACCGTTTTCATTTCCTAGTGGTTTTTCTATAGTTACTTGGCAAGTTTCTTTCTTTTACGGTAATAATCTATTCATGGTTATTGAATAGATTATAGTTTTGAAAAGTTCCTTTGCAAGGTCGTACGCACTCTGAAAAAAAATGGATTGATTCAACGAAATTGTGTTTAAATTAATAAAAAAAAAAAAACAAATAAGAAATGATTGCTGTTCGGTCAATTTGAAATGTTTAGCTGTAATATATGAATTAAATTCTTTGTTTTAAACTTTTAGCCAATTCATTTATTTGCATTAATCAAATTTTATATTTCTTTTAACTAAAACATTTATTTATGAGAAATAACAACCAGCGGTAAATAAACAAAAATTATGTTAAATCGAGAAATTTAATGTTCGTTAAATAAAACGAATATTGCAGCCATAAGAAGGATACATTTTTTTAAGCACAGAAAAAAAATATCCTTAAGATGTCATCACATCAAAAATGATAAAAAATTCATTAATTTATTGACGTTTTGTATTGCGAATTGACAATCGATTAATTGAATCAAGTCTCCCGTAACTTCACTGTCGTATATGCAATATACAATGAGGATAATTTAATAAAAAAAGATTTGCTAATAACAATAACGGGCTGTCAATAAATAATTCTGGAAACATAATAATAGATGCAATCTAGTCGGAATGTTGCTGCAGCTGCGTGGAATTTTAGTGCAATTATATATACGCCATAATCCTGTGTATTATCGCCGATATCGGAAACCAACAATTCAGAAGCAGGGTAATTTTAAAATCTCATTATTCGGAATATCCGATAAGCGACACAAGACCGGAATTCGGCTTCGAATCGAACGGCGCTCAATGCGCACAAGCATGCCCCGGCTACACGGGAGTCTGCTAAGAATACCAATAAGAATACCGCAAACATCTCTAACGTATTGTGTTTCTCCTGTTTTACGATATTTACGTTATTATTCCGGTTTGTATATATATATTATGTTGGTACTGGGAAATTTAATTGGTATGGGGCGAGACGTGCAATATCGCCGTCGTGTTTTAAAAGTGACGACATTCATCTTGAAAAGGCGGGGTTTGCGTATTAAGCTGCGCCATTCCTCGAGAAGTATGGGAATATTTTGTTTACGTATCCCGAATTTCCGACTGGCATAATTATCGATGCGATCATCATTCACTTTGCGATGTAACGCAACGCGTCGCGCATCGATTGGCGAAAATGCAAATGCAAAATTAACCGTGTCGCTTCAATTAATGCATGTATTTCGTTCACGCTTGAAGCTAATTCTTTGGGGAAATCTTTGTCGGACATCAAATATTTCACGTGATTCGTTGAAAATGAAGTTTTTTTTAGGAAACTTTTGTTAGATATTTATGACTTTATTATATGCGATTTTTTCCGAAGAATATACCATTATACGTACAAAAGATTATGTCACTTTAAATTCGGCAAACATTTCATTCGCACTTTATAAATGGATATGATGTGTACTAAAATAATTATTAAAAAACTATTGCGAAACTATTGGATTAGTATATGGAGTTTCAATTTGTCTATTTTTCAGTTTTGTAATTGTCGTGTTGACAATCATCGTTGATCATTAATTTTAATTTTACGAAACGACTTAATATCAATACTATTTGTTGTAATTGGCACAGATTTTCTGCAGTTTTCCTGTACCATTGCATACATATATGTGGGTATAGATAGTAAGAGGGCTACAAAAACAACTACAGGGCCAGCTCCGTGTGATTACTGATGAAAGTCGACTCGCGAGTTCATTTTAAATGTGATTTTTATATGTTGAATTTCACCGCAGATTTTTTTTTTGCAAACGTTTTTTTATAAGCGTTCTTTAAACATCCAAAAATGCTGGAAAAATATTTTTCAAACTTACTCGAAAAAATTTACTCGAATGTTTACCACTTGAGCTGCAATAAAAATTAAAAAAAATGTTAAAAACGAGAGAAAAAAAAAAAAAAAAAAAAAAAAAAAAAAAAAAAAAAAAAAAAAAAAAAAAAAAAAAAAAAAAAAAAAAAAAAAAAAACGAATGTAATAAATTAATCGCCGTAAACAATTTGGTGCCGGGTTCAGCTTCATTCAATAAATTCACCCCTGCATCAAAGCGTATGAATATGAACATAACTTCGGCAGCGATGAAAGTCAACCAGCTCGAAAAGTCGTTTGCAGTACGTCAATATTAAAGTTTGGTTGAATTTCGCACTGCCAAAACCACGTGCCAAACGTTCGTACAGAAATTTCCTCTTGATGCATTCGCGTATAGGGGGGACTACAAAATAACCGCACGTAGTGTGCCGAGCGTTGCACGAAGTTTACGTTGGTTTTAATTTTTCCGATAATCGCCGAGACAGATTACCAATTGCCCGGGCACCACCGCCGTGTTGTACATTGGTGCAACGAGCAGGTACGCCCACGCAGATGACGATGACGGCATCGACGTTTCGTCCAGCTATATAAATAGTACAATATCGGACGTACCCATCCAGGTTAATTTATTACCAGAGTGTATTGGATTATATTATTAAATTTTCCAAAGATGGAAGGCGGTGTGGTGCGCGGAAGAATGGCAAAACACTACGCGATGTCATTAGTGTCATGTGCATCTTTAAAACGAAAGAATGGTTTTGCTCCGTTCGATAGTCTTCGAATTGTCGATGTAGTCATTTTGATACGGCCAAAATAAAAGTCGCAACTTGAACCGTTCGTGCGGTCCATCGAACAAATGCTGCAACGACATCCAGTTGGATGTATATCTTAATTTGTAAGACTTGCGCCAAATTGGGTGACTTATCAAACCTGTTTTTCCTGGTGATATCCGTAATATACGTCGTCATAAACACTGGTCAAAATTACGTTAATGCAACATTTCGGATATTTTTAAACGGCTTTTGAAGTATATTTTGGGCCCCGTGCATTTAACTATATAGGGGGAAGGCTTAATTCTCTGTAAATCGGGTCCCTATGTATACTCAAAAAAATCCAATCGTGAATTTCTAATATATTGAATCCAATAACATAACTGAATGTCAGCCGCGGATTCCCTTCCGGCCGATTCGTGTACTTATGACGAAATAGAATTGCGAAGTCCTACTATGAATGCTGAATACAATCCACCCGGGGTATAGGAAAGTTTCTATTTGACTGAGTGAGATTTATTCCGAGATCTGTCACCAAGCCATTCGGTCTTGGTGTTGTGCCATAATGTATATACGTATATATATTCCAGTCTTCCAGCAAAGCTTATACTCGTGCTGCATGCATGAAAACACGTATTGAATATACTTTCAATTCTCAGACCATCTTGAGGCTGGTGATATTTCATAGGCGTATAGTGTCGCTACTTCTTCGTTACTGCATGTCAACCAATTCTAATGAATGCTAAATTGTCGGTGCAATGGTGCCTAAAGCGTGAGCGACTATAATTTGATAACATATAATAAAGTGGTTTAAAGGTCTGGTTTTGCTCTCTGCGGCTTGGAATTAAGTTATATGAATGAAGAAATTGTTAAGTTGTGAACAACAATCGAACGGTAAAGGACAGTGTGACAATCTGGCCCATTTGATTTTGGCCGGAAGAAATCAAAATTTTCAGCTCCATCACATCGTTTTGGACTTAACTATATATGCATTCTTTCCCAGACTTTGGTACCTTCCTATTTACAAGGGTGAATATATAACAGGGTAAAATTCCGGCTGAAGTAGAAACAACTGCATGTGATAATAATGTCGTAAATACATATTGGTCATCGGTTTAAGATGGACGAGGATGGCGTAGTTTTGGCCAACGACTACAGATTTAATTTAGCGTGTAAACGACGAGATATTCAGGGGATAAATAGGGATGGAAAATATGCGTTTCTACTCGCCTATAGTCGAGTGATCGAATGCTAGCCGACACAAGGGGGTTTCTTGCCGAAACGTGTGCAAGATGAAAAAGAAGTGGAGAATAAACGTCGGGGGAAGTGAGAGAGAGAAAGAGAAAGAGAGAGAGTAAGTTGCGAGGGGATGGGGATAGGGAAAAAAAAAGAAAGGTGGCTGGATGGAATTTACGGCGCGTCGGAAGTATTCTAAGAGGGTTGCTTCTACGTTACTGGATAGCGGAACGGTGGAAACGGGCTCCTACGTGGTTTATTTGAATGCCTACTTCGCCTGTCGTATATATCTGCGCTCTGCAACAGAACCGATCCTCCTTTTCTCGTGCCTTTCCGTCATCCTACTCCTTCACTGCTCTTTCGAATACACACTCGGCAGCAGCAGCAGCAGCCTGCCCCGCATATCGCGAATCGCGAAACGAGGAGAATCGCGTCTTCTCCTCGTGGCACGAGACCGGCGCTGGCGCAAATCGACTTTCATAGAATGGAAAAAGAAGATCGGACGGGTAACGCGAACTCGCCGGGTTTAAAAGGGCGCTGCAGGGACGGGGGACAAGATTACGATCGTCGCAGGTGGGAATTTGTTATCACGATTGGGAATTCTCGCGACGTTCACAGATGAATCCGTTTGTGTGAAATATCGCCTCGAATGACATTTCAATGGCACGAAGATCCCGGGGATGGGGGCATTTTCCAAGCAAAATCTGACGGCAATGCGATGTTAATAGAGGAAGAGAATCGGAGAAAAGAATTTCGCGGGTAATGTAAGCTGTAATGTTAAACTGAGATTGAATATTGCGCGTAAAGGCAGAGCAATGATCAAATGATATTGACAATTGTAAAATAATATTGTTATGCATCTCACAGTTGTCTGTGAAATAATAAAACCCAATTGTTTAAAAAAAGTAACCACATATGTATGTAATCAACAATTGAGCATATGTTATTCCGGCGACTTAAATGTATGCTGGACAATAAACATTTTAAACACATCCGGACAAGAAGTGTTTGGCCAACCATGCTATATTGTTGATACAATCATTCTCATGGTTGAGGAAATCATTTTTATAGCTGACACTAATGATCTACTAATGATACAGTATGGTTGCTAAAACTTGATAATGAGTCAAGTGACAAGTTTGTTTTTTAACCCTTTACGGAACTGTGGTATACCGAGCATAACATAAAGATCAGTATCAGTTTTTAGGGAATATTTTCAGTGAATTTGTCGACATAAATAAACAAATACTGGAAATATAATCGATTTTTATAGGAAAACTACGCTATTAGAGAATGCATTCAGCGAATCCATCCATAATACATCAGGAGTTATCGGGGTCCAGCTGATTCAAAATACATACCTGTAATCGATCGCTGGCAATTTTTCCACATTATATTGCAATCAGGATCGTATCATATCATCGACGATTACATTTGAAGGATGGAACGCCGGGTGATTGAGAATTAATGGGAACTACGTGTTAATGCGATTATCATTGAATGCGGAAGAGCGCTGTGAATTAGGGATTCGGTTACACGCCTACGCATTCCAATTGGCAAGTGAGTTTCCGCGTAAACCTATAAAGTTTGCAACATATATTTCAAACTGTGAAACTGCTTCGCTCCGACTGGTTCGTCGCGTTGCCGAATCTCCGGATGCCACTTGGGGACCCGGCGGTTCCGCCACATAGCGCCTCGCCGCCTCAGAGTGACAAGAAGCGCACCTTTACTACTGGAAACCGAATTAGTGGAATAATTATACGACGGGAACTAATTTTCCGAGCTTTACCAACTCATCGCTTTACACACGGCGAAGGTCCTGAGGTGAACAGCAGGAATTAGAAGGCGTGTCGCCTAGTGCAATGTGGAGTCAACGTTGAAGTTGCATAAATAGCCCCATACCTTGATTAAAGATCTCTCATTGACTTTTTGCTATAGATTTTCTTAATAATTTTTACACAAAGAAAACTATATATAGTTTTCAGTTTGAGATAGTTTTTTCGCACACTGCTGGATATATTTTGATTCTATACATATAGTCCTATCAAAAACCAGGCAATGAGAAAAAGCAATTGACTATACTAATGTCTTGTTATTTTGAAAACGTAAATTATTAATGGGGTTATTGAATAGAGAAAAGAAAAAAACTTTCTCTCGTAACACTTTTCAACTGATTACTGAATGACGCTAAAAATAGCAGAGAATTCGTATCAGGCAATTCGAAAAGCGAGGGTTCTGTTTTATATTTCATTGAAACGGATACATTTAAATGTACAAATAACCGTAAATGTGAATACAAAACCCTACTGGGTCCATTTGTTTATTGAATTTAAATGCATAAATTACCGATTTAGTACCAATATATAATTTTGTATTATTCTGTAATTTTATCTGTTTTTATCAGCTCGGTAGAAGCAAATGACGAATCACCGATAATCAAGTAAATCTCTTGTGTTTGAGGTTTGCCGAAAATTTTCTCTAATTCATCAGCCCTTTGATCAAAGCGAGCAGTAACATTCGTAATTAGCTGCTCTTTAGGAATTCCGCTATGCACGGGTAACACACGTGATACTTATTACGTCTCATTTTGCTAATTACGTGTGTGCATGCGCGTGAAACAGGAATCCGACCTATGCACATGTAATGCGCATTGTTGGATATATTTTTGTGAAGTATGTAATTAAGGGAGTATACATTTTGAAACGGTAAAACGTGAAATGCAGCTAATATCAATGTGTACATTTATATACCGCCTTAATTACAAACATTAAAGCGACCGCAAAAAAGAGTAAAAGAAGTTTATAATTAATCTTGAAAGAGGATTTATAAAGGATGACGGAAAAATTACACGATGCTACGATGAATTGGGCTTTTATTATTATGATTATGATTATTGATTTTTAGAATTGCTTAGTCCCATGTAATTAGGTATAATTTCTGATAATATTGAAGAATTTACAAATATTAATGAAATCGACACGATCATCAGAGATTGAAGATTAAATGAAAATTATTAACAACTTGAGATTAACAAGACGATGAAAATATCTCGTGAACACCAAGTGATGGTATTAATATTAGCGATAAAGTAATAATGTCCTGAAATATTTAATTTTCATTACAAATTTAAATTTAAATCTTGAGAATAAAAATGAAGCATATATATCACTTTTCACCTGTATAATATCCAAAATAATCATAATTTAGCAAATCAGTGAATTGAAAAAACAAATTTGTAAAGTTTCTTGAGAAAGAGGAACGTGAAGTCAATGAAGAAAGATTCATGAAATGTTTTTATTAAGGAGTTTTCTTATGAAAAAAATTGTAATGAAAATTAGATTTACTATTTTACTAGATTTTAGGTTAAATTTGTTTTAATCGCAGGATGATTTGCCGGAAATAAAATTTATTTATGCATTTTCGTACTTTGAGAGCCTGTCTATACTATCCTACAAAAATTCTAGTGAATTTATTCGATAGAGAAAAGTACATAAATGTTATCAATTTCAGTGAAATGTTTACAGAATAACCAAACTGACAAAATAATATTAATAAACATTGGATCCCATGTAACCATATTAGTTTCGAAATTAGATTGTGCGATTTTGTAAAACATGTAAACATAATTACATTAAAAGTAGCAAAACCACGTAATTCAATTTTCTCGCCACGTCATCCCGCAGATTAAGAACACACCTTTTTAGATCGTTCGCGTCTGCAATTTTATTTAGGTCTTCGCATAGTTTAAGTGATTACTGGGAAATTTGTACTTATTCATAGACTATTTATCTGGATTATTTTAAAAGCAAGTAAAAAATCATCTCTCAATTTTGTTTATATATTGAAGGTGAAATGAAAAGTATATAAATATATTTTTCACACAAGGGTTTTATATTTCTATTCTCATCTATTAAAATAAATATAATAGGCGAGTAATGAAAAATTAGAGTTATTTTTCTATTACATTTGTTCATTTTTCGTGAAATTTTTATTTAAATTCAATTTTTATCAAAAACTATTGGAGATAATAATGTGATTGTATTTTATTAAGTTGGAATTTTTGTGTTCAAGCTGACTGAAAAAAAAAATGTTTCAATTTTGCCCGATTGATACCGCTTTAAAGCATGAAAAAAGAATCAATAGAATTAAATCTAATTGAAGCAAATTGACAAAGATTGTTGCAATACACTGAAATGTGCAAAATGTAACAAAGCAATTTTTTCAATAGAATTCATAAAAATTTAGTCAAATTCACAAAATTTCATTAATACATTGTACATGTTTCAAATTTGACGAAACTCGTTTGGCATTAAACGAATCTGATGAAATACTTCAATATCAATATCAATACAAAATGACAAAAATTCATGAAAATTATTAACGTCAATTGTGAATGTTCTTTCAAACAGATTTTTCACTTCCCTTTCAAAGCCTTTATTTTATTTAACCCTTTCAGACAAATACAGAAAACGGGGTCTCACCAGACAATATTGATATTTTTAACGTTTTTTACTAGAGTCCATTAAGTGTTAACAAATTAAGAATATTGCTGGTTACGAATCTACCGACACATTTTCGAATTTAAAAATGGTGGATAAAATATAGTATAGCTAACAAAGATATTGTGTCTGAAAGTTGGTAAATATAATGGAATTTTCGGAATTGCTGATAGCGAATAATCTATTAGATTCCCTTTATTCAAAATGGCTGATATAGTGGAGCCAATTCATACGTGTGTAGAATACAATTCAAGGAAATTCTTTTACGTTAGTTTATACGTTGAATAGAAGTGTAACCGGTCAAATTTTCATAATCATTTTGAATTTTGAAAATTTAATGTGTCACAAATTTTGGAAAAAAATTACGAATTTTCAAAATGTTGATCAGCCATAATTGATTCGCCATTTTGAATGTTGCAAATGTTATATTGTTAAAAAACAAACGTTATGAAGAGGTTAGGGGCCACAAGGCTCACAGAGGCTTAGTTTTCAGCGATCGTCCCTATCTGCAGTGCATCATCTTCATCACTGCCGGCGTTCGTATAAGGTGCCGGGAGAAAGTTTAATTGCACAGAGTCCTATAAACGTATAAACGTCGCCTGTACATTACTTGCATGACCCAATGTCCGTCCGTGTCAGTTATGCATGCACACTTAACTCAGGCTGCCGAGTTGTTCGAAAATTGAAAGGAAGGTTGAAAGCAATTTACATACGTCAATACCTGAAAGTCGAAAGCCTCGCTCCATTGACCCGACTCGTGTAATCGAGCGTCCAGCAGCAGTCGCTAGAGAATCGAGGAGGCAGCAGGTGGCGAATCGCGCCATCTCGCTCAAAAGCTGAATTACAAATGCACCGTGGACTGACGGACACGTAAGGAACGAGCCAAAATCGAGGTTGAAACTCGAAGCCAACCTAACCAACCAACCAAGGGGGGGGAGACGGGGGGGGGGGAGGGGAGGAGCCCGGGGGGGGGGGGGGGGGGGGGGGGGGGGGGGGGGCGTGAAAACGGGGATAGTGATCCAGACAAATGACCGTGTGGTCAGAGAGTGGCAGCTTCGAGCTATCCACCATGACACGGGATCCGCTCGGCAGAGTCGCTAGTTCGCCACCTTCCCCGGGGAATACGATAGACCGACCGACGTCGTTATCCATACAAGAGACGAGCCGCGTCCTTCCGATAGAGAGGATTTTCCTCGTCGCATATATCAATCATCGAGCTCATCAGTCACTGCTTCGTACAACGGACCCAGCGATCGCCCGATGAGTCTGATAATTTGATGAAGGACGACCTGTACATGGCCGAACGAGAACCGCATCGGTGGATGGGCAAGGACGAAAAACAATGGGATAATGGATCGAATGACGTGCTCACATTATATCTCTTACGAGAGGAAGTCCTTATTCTGGAAATTATTGGATCAAGAAAGAAAGCGAGACACCATCAAACTTTTGTACATTCTCTGAAAGAAACCGAATAACAGATGCACTTTAGTAAGCCAGAAGGCTTGAACGATAAAAATAAGTTCGAAAGCGATATACTTCATATAGAGATTCAAATTTTTATCATCCGTTCATTATCTCCAGGCAAATGAAGGCACGGAATCCAACCGACCGGTAAATACTAGCATAAATATCGTCGCGGCAGAAGTCGCCAGCGATTTCATTAAACGCACAATTGAGCTCGGAGGTTTCCGCAATCGAGTCGCCGATGCGAAAGTAATATTCGACTATGCAGAGGCAGCAGCGATGAGTTTTCCCCATCTCAGCAGAACCGTTCGATCCTCGGACTTTGGCTATGAAACTTTCGCAGATGTAAAAAGCATCGCGGAATTATCACGTCCTGTCCAATTTGCTGGCCCGAACGGAGCGAATTCCCACACCGGGGATCGCGGTGGCCCCGATAGACTGACTTACGAACACCGCGTACATGCTCACACTACACCGATGAAGTCGACAAAAAATTACGCAAAAAACGAAGTTTATCGAGATAAAGCGTTTCGCAAAACGCTGCAGGTATCTTTGCTTCCTTTTTTTTCTTTTAATAGAACTATCCTTTATAAAAGGGAGGTTCGATTCAGCAAACTTTATTCGTATAAAGCTGGCATCATTTGGTTCATTCGATGCTAGAGTATATATGTTCTTTTATTCGTTGCCATTTGTGAGTACATTTAAATAAAATAATAGCACTCGTAGCAGTAATAATAATAATAATAATAATAATAATAATAATAATAACAATAACGGTGATGTTTGTTAATGACAATGGTAATGATGACGATGGCAATAACAAAGGGAAAGGATGAGAGTAATAACAAAAATTAAAGAACGTGATACGATTAGTTGATTGTATTCTCTGGCCGCCAATACGAAATCAGACAACATTTGCATAAAAAAAAAAATTTTTAACCGTGTCATTAGATGAAATCCATTAACAATACAGACATCATCAATCATCCGTGGTAACCGGAAGAACTACTCAGGCCAATGGACAGTCTATCGGGGCGAAAAAAATAATGCAAGCTCTCTCCAGCGCGTATCGGGCGCTTGCCGCACCAATGGAAAAAGAGCGGGGTTGGCGTAAGAGCAAAGTTTTCTCCTCTCGCGCGAAAAAGCACTCGCGCCATCCGCCAACACCGCGCGAATAAAGAGTTGCACGTCGACGGCGGCCCGAGCGAGGAGGGTTGCCGTCTAACTTTTTGATAGAATTAACAGTTCGAAGTCGCTCCGCGTGCAGTAACGGCGTACACCTTCTTCGGGAACGTCGATTGTCGATATATCCCAGCAGCGAAGCTTTATTTTCCGAGCCGCTCTCCCGCGAGGAGCAAAAAATCGCAGCCGTCTAATTTCATTGGATCGAGCCAGTGGGCCCTTAGCCAAAGTGTTCCCGTTTCTTTACCGCTCAGGCAAGTTTCGCCGATTTTCCTCACACCAGACATCCACCAGCATAGCCCCACGAGACGACGGCGAATTTATGTTAGTGGGTATATCGATTCGCTTCCGCTAATGTGACCCATTGTACGGAGCGTACGCGAGGCGGCACTATATTGACGAATCTAGGTGGGAACTTTGCTCGTTCCACGCTGACAAACTCGAAACGGGACATCGGACTCGGAGTAGCAAAAGCAATTAAAAGCCGCGGATTAATTGGTCGTCCGTGAGTTCGAAACTGATTGTTTCTTATTCAAGCATTTTGGGTAAGTTGCGGCAGCCTTTGTTTTGTGGTGCGTGGCTCGAAAGCTCGAATGATTGAAAAATGCTTGCGATTTCATTCCTAATGTTTCATCGGATATAGACGTACTAAATATGGCTAAATATTAATTAACTATAAATATGATGTGTAAGATCTGCGCTTTTGGACTTGAATGTGTCAATTTCTGGCCACTTCTTTTAAGAAAATTTTGTAGATTGTACTGCACAAGTTCCTATATTCTGGATGTGAACTTCGTGGGGGATTTTCAAACTGACAGAAACATTTGTATGGTTAGGAACAGTGAGATTTA
The DNA here is from genome assembly GCA_030522945.1 of Trichopria nigra. NCBI lineage: Eukaryota > Metazoa > Arthropoda > Insecta > Hymenoptera > Diapriidae > Trichopria > Trichopria nigra. The sequence goes on along the minus strand of JAPYZR010004320.1, from coordinate 9,932 downwards.
TCGTTGGCACGATATTTTCACGTCATCCTGTTCAAGTAGTGCGTGCACGATCTTGACCAGGCAAAACATTTTGTAAACGAGGTATTTGTCAGTAAATCAGCTGACGCGGAACGGAGCTCCAACGGTAAATTTCAATGCTGTCATTCACAAAAATGTTTCGGTAATTACTGAAAACCCTGGCAAAATACATCCTAGAACCGTAGATCAGTAGAATTAAGACACAGTATAGATTACATTTAATTAACTACAAAAATTAAATTAAATTAAATTAAATTCATTCATTAATTTTAAGGTTTTTAGTGTGAGATAGGGAAGATTTCGTATGAATTAAATAAATATTTTCTAAAATTAAAAAATAAATGCATTTAAAAAATTTATTTTTTGAATTTACAAAACGAGTATTTGAATTTACTATAAATAATTTCCTAATAAATCTACTCACTTGAATCAAGTAAACATTTTTTTTTTATTTTAACATTCTGTTTTGAGATTCAGATTTAGGAACCACAAAAACTGGCGAGTTACAAGTTTAATGCGTTTTTAGAAAACTTTACGCTTACGACTGTATAATGATCTAGATTTCTCTGAATGTTTTGCCTTGATGAAGTATACCTAACATAACCTAACTTTGTTTTCAACTATATGTAAGTACGTGTATAACTGCTTCGTTGTAATTAAGTATTTTTCCTTGCATGTTGAGTGGCATTATGCAAGGTACTCGAGTTAATTCGGTCGATCCCTATAGAGCGACGTTTTATGGCAGATACAATGAATCAACAATAGGGCGAAGGCGATAATTAAGAGAGGTGAGGCGGTGGGTATAAGGGGCGCAGGGCCCGGGGAGAAACAATGAGACAATAACGATTTGTCAAAGTGTCTCAGGAAACGATGAAACATGATCGTAAAGAGCAATTGTAAAGCAGCAGAGTCATTAAGTTTTCACGAGGGATTAAGCTTGGAATATCCATTGGAGCGAGGAACTTGGCAGATTTAAATGGCCCGTTTTCAGTATCGCGCCCGAACCCATCCGAAGGCCATTAGAAATTAAATGAGATACCTTGGCGAATATATAAGAGGGGACGTCGCGACGACTATCAAAGCCCCCGCGCGCTCGCCTTTTCACGTCCTGTCCCATTGTATAACATAATCGCGTTGGCGCTTTGTCGCGAATTTTAACGATAGATCGTCCTCGTCAGTTTTCACAGTACATATCATCAAAATAGAGAACTGAACATGATATATAAAGCCGCACTGAAGCGCGTATAAAGAGATACTATTTCCATTCTTCGAGCTCGATGGATGACTCATTCCTCCAATTCGTCGTGGAATCGATTCGGCTTGCCTCGTTTTTTTTTTATATTTTTTATTATATTATATGTACATATTGATATGAATTGCGATGCGTTAATCCCATAAACGATCAAAGCAAGAAAGCGATGAATTTCGTAATATTTTTATTTTGCTTTTTTCATCATCATTGTTTTTGTAAGCTGCATCCCTTTGTATTCTTTCTTACAATTTCTTCCATTGAAAACGTCGTCTTTGTACTCTTATATACTTCTTAAGATTTATTTATTTTTTATCTTTTTCTTTTTAAATTATCAAAGTCTCAAACTCTCAAAGTTTTTAAAATAATTCTTATTTCAAAACTTAATATTCTCTATTCCTATTTTAAATAAATTTCTTGGTACATCTTTGTGTCTAATATTCTTTTTAATTTATAGGTATTAATTTAATGACTGTTCGTTATTTATTATTAAAAGATACTGAAATATTTTTAAAGTTTCATTCATATTTCAGTAATATCTCTTACTTACGAGTCCGTTCCATGTATTTTTTATTCTTTTACATTTTTAGTAGTTCGACTATTGTGCTTTCTTTTGAAATAAATTCAACTTCTATATCAATCATAATACCTATATTATATATGAAAATAAGCGAACGTAAAGTCATAAAATAATTTTTTACTAGTAATTAACGACATTTATCTAGATTTAATTAAATCTTTTGTTGAATTAAACGAATTAATTTCTTATCTATATATAATCAGTTTGGTCTATACGATATAAAGATGACAAAAAATACGAAATAAATTTTATATTTTTTGTCAACTGACCTTATAAATCAATACTTAATAAATCTAAATATTGAATGAAGGCGGTCAAAGGTATTAAATATGCACTCTCATACTTATTAAAATAATTTCCTAATTTAAGAAAATTTTCTTTATCTACTAAAACAAACCTTTTATATATGTATATGAGCAAAATGTATATTCTTCTATACTTGATCACCATTGTTCAGTTCAAGCTGATTATCAAATCACTTTTGAGATAAACATACATTTATAAATACTGTACATGACTATGTAATTCGGAAAAATCTCTCAGATTTCTCGCTCGAAACGAGGGAATCAGTCGGCCATCTACAATTTTACATTCGGGATTTTCTCGGTATATTCCGCGCGACTTTCCTCACGGTCAACACGGTTTCTTCGGGAAAATGGAAGAGGAAGTCTCCCTCGCTCTCTCTAGACGAAGCTTTGTATTCATTACAACGTAGACTCGTCGGCTCTTAACCTAAACAAATTACGCAACGTATACCGTCCGAAACAACCCCTCGCATCGTTCTCCGAGCAGAAACGACGTAATGAGAAAAACTATTCCTCGTTGACATCGAGGAATTAAGAGGATCAACCGGATGGAGGTAGACATTTCAAGCGGAATTCCGAATACATTTGCGCCCGTTGTCGCGGGGCAGCCGGCGTCTTCGTACAGCCGTCACAGGAGCCGGTAGCGTCTAATTAAATGAGACTGGACAAATTGACTTTCCAAGAGAATTATCCGGTGATGGGCAATTTTTACTCGACGAATGTCAATCCTTCCCATGGACATTCTTTCTGTGGGGAACTTTACGATCGGGACAACTCGATGTTACGTTGCTACGGTATATATTAAGACTTTCCACTACATATACAATATCATTGTTTATGGTAAAATTTAAAACATTTTTCGGAATTTTTATTATAGTAAAAATTGCCATTCGTCATATCAATTTTTGCCAATTGCCAATGCCAAAATCAATTGCCACTATAACAAAATTGGAGTAAATTTCTACGAAGGAATAATGAATCTAAAAGTATGATTATCATTTGTATTATTTTTAAGTCGTGGAAAAATAGGAGTATCGTATTTATGCAACAATTTAAAAAAAGTAAAGACAAATTTTTCGCCACGAATAGATAAAGTATATCTCGTTAAAAATCTTGTACCACCTATATATATATACGTACGTTGAAGCTACTCGGACGATTAAAGGTCTTATCATATAAACATATATATGCACTCTTATTGAATAGATTATTCAATACTTGTGATTTATCTCAACAGTAATGGCGGGGTGGAAGTTCCGAACGACGAACGTGCAGAACATCAGCACCTGGGGCAACGAGTAATTTTTGCCAAGAAAGGCCATAATATCGGCTGAATTTAGGCTGACTGGCACGTATATCGCGCAAGGTGCTGGCTGCGTTACATCGACCGGAATATGATTTACTCGGAAAGCTGCTCGGGGCGTGATTTACTCGGAGCCGTCTGCTCCCTTGGACGTTATCGTCAAAGATGTGTATTACAACTTCGGCCGCGATATCGCGCACGTCGCACATAACTCGGAAAATTAATAGCGCACTCACCTAGGCGCGGATAGCATAAAGCGGACGGCGCGAACCGAATATGCATGAGGAAGGCGTGGCAGCCAGCTGACCGAGGTGGCGGCTATAAGGCGGCCAACGGCCGCTACCGGCCGACAGCAACTTGGAGGAGGATTTCGGAAACGTAAATCGGTGAATTGCCCGCGCAAGTCACTTCACGGCATTTGCAAAGCAAAACACGGGCCTTGATGTGCTGTTGGCCGTAACGGTCTGGTCCCGAGGTGGCAGGTTGCACCGCTTTGCTAACTCGAAGCCGTAACTCCGTCTTGTTCGTTAATTCCCGTTTATATCGCGCCGTTCAACTCGTTTTCGAAATTTATTCCCGCGGGACTTGGAAAATGGGTTTTTCGAGATTTCGTGGGTGTCATTCACATATAATTGTCGCTTGGTTCAATCTTCTCGTCATTCATGGAAACGAGCTCGTGACATCGGTTGTATGTCGTATATTTAAAAAAGTAGGTGGTTCAACGTAAATATAGTTTCCCTGTTATAAAGTATGACAAAATATATTGTTGCCCAATATTTGTAGGAAAGTCTGGCAAGAAATTGGCTAAGAAATACCATCTGTGATGAAATGCGTAATCTAAAAAATAAAAATTAATTATTAATTGAACATTTTTTGTTTTTAGGTTCGATTGTTTAAATAGCATTATTTTGGGGTATCCTAGGATGTCGATTACGAATTTGATGTCAATTTTTGAAAATGCAAGATGTCGGATTCAATATGCCAGATAAAAATGTCAGTATATGCTGTCATTCGGACTATATACTAAAAACATGAGTTTAATACATTTTGAATCCGCCATCTTGAATTTCAAAAATCTAATAACTGAACGTATATTATTCAAATTTTTTAAAATTGTTTCTGTTAAGTCTAAGTCAAATAATGGAGCTTTTTCGAAGAAGAAGTCTTATACATTCTTTGAAGACTTATAGCTTCATCTAATGTAATACAATAATCGTATACTTCATCCAGAAGTATTCCCTGATATCAGATATTTATTTTATGTATTTTCTTATAGAGAAATCGATAATCCCAAATATCCGTCCTCTAAAGGTTAACAATTGAATGTTACAATGGAAGTATTATCGGAAAACTTGAAATTTGTGTGAGCTGCACGCGAGCTAAGTTTAAATTATTTTTTCTTTGACTTTATATCAATTTGATTTAATTCCATCGTCCTGCAACCTTCTCTCCGATTAAACGTAAATTTTTTTAAATAGAACGCGAATTAATTTCAAATAATTAGGTGTCAGAATAGACAATTAAGACTTGGAGACATATATTTTTAATACCAGTACTATATATTTAGTCTCACGAAAAATCTATACATTTAAAATAGTATTTCGGTTTCCCATCGTTCAACAAATTGGCAAATCATTGGTCAGTAAGAGGAGATCATATTATTTTTAATGTTAAATTTCACCTTCCAGTGTTATCTTTGTATAGAATGATATAAAAATATTGGTTTAGGGGGATGAGGAGATTTGTTTTTTTTCTTAATCTAAATCATATTACTTTTTTTAAGCCTATACCATTAATAAATATGATTTTTTACGGGTTTCCCATGTTATTTTCGAAATTCGCTGGGTGACTATATAAATTGAAAAATCCTGATTGCAGAATTTGAAATCACATTTTTTAAATTTCTTCTTAAATGCGTTTTTTTTTTTTATTATTTTTTTTTTTTTTAATAACGAGGAAGGGAAAATGTTTAAATGTAGCCTCTGAAATGCAGGTCAACAAATAATACTGACCCATATTTAAACGGGACGATTTAAGTTTCTCTTATTGTTATTAAAACAAATTCGATTGGTCACCAGTATAACAGAGGTCGCACATATACACAGCGCATATAAATTCATATAAATATTTTGAGAACTTGAAATATCACTTTTAAACGAATCGCCGCATCCGCAAATATTATAGTGCAATATCGGGTCGGGTAACGCATCCACGTCGTATATACAAACATATGAATATTTATCAATTTCGTGAATGCAATCAAACGTCAACACTCCGACAATTAACTAAACTATCATCAACTGTACACATATTTGATTGTAAATAAAATGGCAAAATTGTATAATTGATAGAATGTAAGAGTAATAATGTAAAATACATAACTCTTTTATGGGTTACTAAAAATTCGATGTTTTATGTGCAGCAATAACATAATCGATTTCAATGAAATATTTTGATAAATATTTTCATTGTTTTTCGAAATGGTTTTGTCAGTTATTCCTGAAGGTAAATTTTTCTGAATCATTCGAGAGAGAATAAAAACTTGTTGCTAAAAGTTGCTAATAACGAAAATATTTAATTTTTAAATATTTCTTTTTCAATGACAAAAACATCAATGCATTTTTTATTTTCCATTAATGCAACAATTTTATTTACAAATATTCTTAAAATATTGCAGGCGCTCTTATGTAAGTTTTATTAACTCGATCAAGTTAACCAACCTGAAAAGTTGAAATTATGTTTAGCTTTCGACGTTTCGAGTCTAGTTTCATTAGTTAACTTGATTGCTATTTAGTTAACCCATTAATGTCCAAAATCACGGTACTTTTAGCTCATTTTCGAGCCTCGCTACGAAATCGAAAAACGCAAAATAAAAGGACATACGTATCTTGCAAGCTTTGAGTGTGCTCTTCCCATTTACAGAGTCAAAATTGCGTTTTCATGCATTTTCCCTGGTAAAAATCGGACTGTACGCAGCATGTACGTACCGCCCAAACCACTCTTATGTTGGAGTTAACGTACATTTAAATGTCATTTAAAGTGTAATTTGGCACGCCTGTACAGCTCTCGTACATTCCATTTTCACTGGGGTTAGAAAAGCGATATGGCCGATTTTATTTAAATAAGTGACGAAAAAATTGCAAAATATTTTTTAACCAATTTTTTTCCAAGTTCAAACCAGATATAACGATGCATTCCAAACTGTGGACAAAATTGGACAAATAGTATATAGTTGTACTTTAGGGAATACGTGATTTGTATATATGTGATTTTTTGCGTTGATCGGTTAATATTGTGTTTTGTTAACTATAAGTTAACTGTAAGTTTACTCTTTTGTTAACATCATATAAACTTAGTAAATAAAATAAATTGTATGATCCAACCCCTGATTATAATATATAAAGTTAACCTTGAAATTCTATCGATTACTACATCGAGAAAATAACTAAAATTTTCGGACGTAAACCTGATTGCATTTCGGTACCGCTTCCGCCATGTCGATAACATATTCCTTGGACATGTAAACGAGCGTGTATATATGTGTATACATGTATGGAAGGATAACGACAGTGCACTTCCATTTCCCAAATGTCGCAAGCGTAGCAATCGCTCGTCGCATTTGCCTACGTAACGCGACGGACCTCGTGCGCATTCAAGGATCGTCCACCCATAAGACGCCACCATGCATCAAAGCAAGACGCGGGGGATTGCGCGGCGTATCGCTTCGGTAGAGGAATAAGCCGTCCTCGGATACACGTATCTAGGCAAACGAGCGAGCTACCACGTATACCTGGTGAGTCCAGAAGACGGGGAAACTGTTAACCCATTTGCATCCAGAAATCGTAGGAATGATAAAGTTCGAGCCGTTTTAAATCAAGCACGATGAGTATATTCGATTTGAAGGAAAAAAATTTCCTTCTATAGATTATTTGTGTTATAAGTGACTTCCCTTGCTATGTTTCGCTTTGTACAAGACTCACCCGGTATACGTGCAAGCACCGGTGCGATCTGTTCCCTCCCGTACAGGTCAGGTCTGCTACCGCTGAATTGCTTAAGCCATTATTTCGGGCGGTTTCATGAATAATGAATAATCGAAGGCGTATGACGCCTCGTATAATTTACAAGTTAAATGTAGGCGTTAGATTTTATAAAGCCCCGGGATATGAAGCCGAGCATCTATATATATATATATATATAGCGTCGGTCGATTATGTATCGGAAATCGTTTCCTAAAACGACAGAGGACGTGCCGGAGAACTGCTCGTTAATGTCAATTAAATAAGTGAAAAAGCCAAGAAAATGGAATGTATAGGTGTATAGTAGCAATTGTTTTGTAATGATCGCCAATTGATTAAAACGTCCAGATTGGTTATCGTGTTTGCAGGCTATTGGGTCAGTGGGTACGAATGCAATTGGTTCGCTTTATTCGTTAATTTCTTTAATTTGGTATATTAAAGTAGAAAGTTTACAAGGTATTTTCTTTTATTATGTCAGTTTATTAGAATATTATTTATACAAGAATACAAGAATACAGGAATACAAATGTACGAAATAATACAATAACAATTTCAATTGATTGTAATGATGGTGGAAGAACTTATATCGCAGACTTTTGTGTGTATTTATTGCATATAAATATATATATTTATTTATTTATTTAATTTATTATATAAATATTGTGTGTGTGTTTTTTTTAACTTTTTATTAAAAATAATATTGTAGAAATGAAATCAGACTCCAAGAAATAATAAAATATAGTAACTGCAGTACGAATATTTAATTTGTTTTTAATTAGATTTGTCACTCTATATATCTCAGAACAGATATATAATCACTCTTTTAATCAATAATGAAAACTCGAACTTCAAAACATAATAATGAGAAAAGTTCCATTAGTTAATCGTTATCTTTAATTAATTGAGATATTGTTTGCCTATAGTTCTTTGATACCGACCGCTAAACATTTGATTGCAGAAAAGTTTCAGTAATGTTGCAGAAACGATCAATATCCTATCTCAGGAATGTTTCAAATGTAACATTTAATTCTGATATCCTATTATTTATTTTTTTTTCAGTTTTATAATAATGTACATTATATATATATATTATGAAGTAGGTTTTTAAATGTAAATCATATTTTTATATCCTATATATTTTTTATGACTTTCGTTGGACTCCAATGTTTCGAACTTCTTCATTTGCAGTTGTCAATGGTTGATAAATCAAACCAAATCGTTGTTCAAATTTGTTCACAATGATCAGAGCAACCATATAACAATTTTTGTATGGATTTTTAAACTTACAACTCTTTCAAGTAACACTGTCGAATATGGAAACAAGACTAGAATTAATTAGCGTTCTATCAAGTCCTCTTCTTTTTGTTAAGAATCGTTTTATACTCAAGCTTGCGAAATCTCTAGAATACTAAGAAAACCGACCATCGTTTTTTACTTCATATAAGACGGGTATAAGGACACGTGTATACACGTGCTCGCATACATAACTCGATTTGCGAATATACCTGATGCGGGTCAACTCTGTAGTCCCACTATCGGCCTGTATACACCCCAGTGATTCTCTGTCCCGGGACAAATGCCGCCGCGGCGGCTGTGTTGGGGTGGGGGAGGATCTGTGACACACCGAGCTCCGCAGTGAGTCTCGGTATCTGGTATCTGGTCATCTGCGCTGATTTACAGCATGTGCATTGCAGTGCACGCCATATCGCCGATTTTCCCCGCCTCGTTACTCCCACGCACCATAAAAATCCGCTCGAAATCTCGACGAAAATATTTTACCGAGATATATCCGAGGGTTGCGAGGGTGTACATGATTTCTGTCTGGTTTTCTGTGTGCGTGCGTGCGTGCGTGTATTTTGCGCGGGGTCGTATTGTTTACACGACACTGCACGCATCGTTGCATAAATATGTGTATATACCGCATTACCTATATATATATATAGCCTCAGGTGTATCGTGGAAATTAGGGTCCGCAAAAAGTGAGGTTTGCAGTGCTGCCGAAATTGTTGAAACCATCGTCCGTAATTGCGCGGTTCGTTTTCCGGCTCTATTTCATATAAAGTTTACGCTTTCAATGTGACCGCATCACATCGTACGATTGCGTCAAACCCGTTAATCACGAAACTACAATTTTATTTCGTGATATTTTTAACCCATTAAGTCCTGAATGTCGTCAAATCTCTACTCATTTTCATCCAGTTTTTTTGTACGCTACCTATGCCAAACAAAAAAAAATTAGATGCATGATATCCGATGTAAAATTTCGTGCTCTTTCATAATATGACCTCAGAATTTGTCTAAAACCAATGCTTAAAAAGTTATAAGTAATTTATTTCAAAAAATGCCATTTTTTCGACTAAGCAAATTTTTAGATCTGAAATTTCTATATGATATCGGTTATATACACATCCCGTACCATATAGAAAAGCGTTTTCGAGCCCTAAACTTGAAGCTATGTATG